>ML776871.1:1166448-1209617 GCA_009831015.1 Picea engelmannii
ATATACTTGGTACATGGTTGGATGCACTTGTTTATGGTACAGGTTGATTACAGGTTGTTTGACACAGGTTGGTGCATGGTTGATGCTCTTGTTTATGGTACAGATTGATATATGTTGAGGATTGTTGCCTCATCTCAGTTGGTACTGAGAATGCAAGTTGAGTCTTGCATATAGAGCTGGTTATCTTGTAGAGTTGTACTCTATTCAGTTGTTTCTGATAAACCCCAAGGATTGTAGTCCGTAATAAAAAGAAAATTGTACATACATCTTGTGTTCTTTGTGTTCATTGTGGTAATGACTTGTTGATGATATATTGCTGATATATGTTGTTGATATGTGCTCACATCTAAATGGTTATAAATGACAACAATGGGTAATGAATAAATTTTGAATGCTAATTGATGAGTTTTTGTGCAAGAGGGAAGTTTTGGGAAAAAGAGCTCCACACTCATTCACCCCCCCTCTAAGTGTGGTAGGTGTGTCCAAAACAACATTATGGTCTTGGAGAGTTTACTCTCCAATCCTAACAAAATGCCCTAAACCTATCTAATGTTGGTTTTCCCTAAAAATAAGTTCTAATAAATTTTAGATTAAGCACTTCTTTTTAAGGGTTGTTTCTTATGTCTAGGTAATGGATGAAACTTTGTATGATGTGAGGACTCTGGACCCAACCAAACAATGCAAATATGCAAGTGACAAAATCTTTAAATTCGATGAAAGCTAAATATGGGAGGGATAGAGAGTTGTCCTTTTGCTTTTTTAACACTCAAAGAAATCCTCAAACAATCCAATCAACCAATCAGGCAAAAAATATCCAAGACCAACAAATGCTTGTATCACACTTACAACACTAATGCTTCAAAAGCGAACTAGGCATGCAAGAGATCGTTTTTGAAATTTGTGTTTTTAATTTGTTTTTCAATTTGCAATATATGACAATCTTGAGTTCAACAAGAAAAACTTACACAAAGAAGAACACAATAAAAAAAACAAGCAAAAGATTGTAGGATATCAGGAACAAGGCTATATCAGCCTGATCTAATGTCCCTACAATGATCACACTTAAAAGCTTGCCTAGGGGGGGAGATCTAGTGCTACACAAAGGTAAAATGAAATTAGACATGAAATCAATGGAATAAGATCCTATATCTCATCATATTTGGCGAATTTTGAGTTCAACTTTTGAGATACGAGATCTGAAAATGGAAAGTTCAGACAACAAAAGGAAATTTTCCAAACAAATCAAAAACTTTCACACCAATCAACTCAACAATAACCTTGAAAAATGATCAATGTGAGAAGATTATTCTTATATAAACGATACCAATACACTCAGGGGGGTAATTAAAAGGATCTTCAAGCTCATAGGATGTCTCAACTTGGACAGACTTGGGCTTAGCACTGCAAAAATGAATATCTAAGAGGTCCTCGCGGGACACAAGCAAGTCGACAAGCGAGGGGTCCTCGCGATATAGTAGGAATTCAAAAAGCAAGGACTATCAAAATTTATTTTTTACAGAGAAGGAAATGTTCCAGACCTCCATATCAAAGCCATATTTTTCATATCTACCGGATCTGAGCCCTGAAACCCTTGATGGAAGACAGAAATACTCATGCCTCAAAATAGAGACAAAACAAGAAAACTAAATTCAAATATAATGGATTTATTCCCTAATATGTTTGCCAATATGTTATGGTAAAAATGATCATAGGGATCTCACTGAGTGGATCAGTCAAATCTCCCTAGGATAAGCTTGGATATCCTAGACAAGAGAGGTATATTTCTTACGGTTCTCCTAGAAACAAGCAATAAGATCATTACACAAGAAGATGGAAGAATGGAAAACCTTTTCTTGAAGGTTATCCTTAGTATATTCCTGGTTACTTCAGTCATGAAGTTTCATCTCTAGATTCTATGATCCAGGTGGATATTGGTGGCCACCCACCTGTTCCAAATTCCAACTGGCTCATCTTGACATTTTTTAGTTCAACATGTTTCTCTGTAATGGGGACATTTCTTTGTAATTGTAGGTTCTACACTTACGGGGTTGTCCTGAAGCCCTACATAGAATCTATGTGGATATTGGTGGCCATCCACATATTCCAACTAGCTTATTTTGGAATCTTTCATGTTAGTACATCTTTCTATACTTCCAGGGCCGTTTTGGGGCTCTAAACAGTGTTTTATTATCTTTCCATAGTCAAACTATAGACAAAGTTATAAATTTATGGCATAATGCGTATTTCTCGGAAAGACCTTTCCAACGGGCTATCACACGCCTAAAACGAAGATTGTATGCAAAAGTTATGATCCCAAGAAGTTAAGGTACTAACTTACCCCAACGGGGTGCACATAACTTTTGGTGCTTCATATCCTACGGTTAGGTTTTTGGATGTCTAGGGTTTTGGAATTCATTTTTATCATAAAAATTCCTTCAGAGCCTCATTGTAATCATCTTCTGGAAAAGGAGCATAGCCGTCATATCTCTTCTCAGAGATAAAGCTTCCACCATTCTAGCAAGTCTTGCACTATGTATTTTTACAGTCTCGGTACATTTCGTTCATTAATAGAAATCATGTATTGTTGCATTTCTCTGTTTCTGGCAATTTTTATGTGTATTTCATTGTAATATCTATGCTTTCATTTCATTCCGAAAATAATATGGATCATTCTACAACCTGCTCCTTGCACACCAAAGCAAAAGCAATACCATTTCACTTGTCTTCCTAGTATTATATTCCTAGATCTAGCTTGAATCTAATCTGATCTATAATCTATCAAATCATATCTGAACATTTATATATCAATGAAAAATATTCAGGGGAAAACCAAATGATCTATTGATTGCAAATATAAACTTACATCACAATTTCATACCTTAAGTGTTGATGTAGGCTCCTTCAATATCCTTTCTCCTTTCTTCTCCTTTCTTCTCCTTACAACTCCTTGATCATGCTAGGCTCCAATGAATTCTAGCTCAATACCTCTATCGTTTTGGCAACATAACCTTTCTATTGAATTCTTCTTCCTCTTTTCCAAGGCTTTACTTTGTTATATATATCTTGGAAGAGGCTTGGGAGAGGCTTCTAGATCTTCTAGAGGCCAATAGAAACTTGAATGATGTGAGTTACTAAGTCTTAGCCACTAAGATCTAACTCATGTCTCACCTCTTGCCTCATAACTCCCCAATTCTAGAAACTTGGCAGTGCCTTGCAGGTTGCACAACTAGTGTCAAATGCAGGCCTCACTTGTTTTTTGTTAGGTGTCTCGTGAGGATGCCTAAAACTACGTAAAAAGGCTCCAAAAGGTGTGAAACGCAAGGGAAAATGTGTATTAGGGCCTTAGTCCTCTTATGGCATCCTCTCTAGCCTGTAGGGTGGGAATTAAGGCTGTAACATGCATTAATGTTGCAAGAAAATGAAATCTCAACATGGAAAAGTATGCCACCAAGAAGAAATTATCTGCAACAAATTCCATGCAACATTATAATATTAATTTCAAGCATAACATGAGCATCCATTCTTGTATGTCACATATATGACAATCAATATTTGTAATATAAAATTAAGTCCAAGGCCCTTTATAATAGAAGATGATAAGTTGTTGTTCAAAATAAATTCAACTTTTTCTTACTCTGCCTCCTATTTAAAATAACGACGAAATGTGCATATATAATCATATATATGCAAGTTATGTTACCAAAATATATATTATAAGTTCTTCATATTTATGGTTGATAATTTTATTTTATATTGTAGTTCATTTTTTATAGATGTTAAATATTTTTTAATATTTGTGTTAATTTATAAATAAATGAAATCTCATAATTTGCTTTTAAATGAATGTTACAATAAAAAATAACCATTGAAGAATGTGACAACCAAACAAAACCCTTGATGAATGTTGAAATGCTACAAAATCCTTAATAAATGTCACAAGACGACATCACAATCGATGAACGTCACAATGCAACAAAATTGTTAATCAACATCGCAATGTAACAAGACATTTGATGAAGGATAGAATGTGACATAGCCATTAACGTGGGAAGATGAATGTTACAATCTGAAATAACCATTAAGGATTTCAACAATTTTACATAAAAAACCATACTTAATCACAGTCAACCATAATCAACCATGTTTAACCAAGGTGAACCAAAGTCAATGTTATGAAGAAAAAAAAGGTGACATCACCTTTGATAAACTTTGCAACTTCACATAACTATTAATAATATTACTATATGATTATCACTAGACCACCACAATCAAACACCATATTCAACCAAAATGAACATTGTTGGTTGTGGAGCCTGATTATCTTCTTGATTCATAGGTCTTTGTTTTCAGCTGTGTTTATACCCCATGAAGACTTTACATCCCAGAAGAATGTACACTCCTCCACGCGGGGGAGTGCAAAGGGGGGTTACCTCCTCTGTGGGGTCTGGGGGGTCCATCCCCCTAGTTGGGGGGTCCGAGGGTAAGCAGCCCCCCAATAGGGGTTCAAGGGAAAAGCCCCAGAAGGAAAAATTGCCTTGTAAATTCATACTATAATTTAATAGTAAATCTGGACTGTTCATTATAAGTTCGCTGATCTAATGATAGAAGTTATGTTAGGGTTTTTTTCCCTAGAAGGAAACCCTCTTTTATGAGGGAAATGTATTGTGACTATGTATCATTCATGAATATTTTATTCTGAGGAGACTGTGAGAGAGAGAAGAGGAAGTTACAATGGGTGTGTTGTAGGTTGTATCCCTTCATTTGTTGGATAATAATAAAGGAAGGACCTGGCAATTTCTCTAGTGGATGTAGCCCACACTGGGTGAACCACGTACATGTGTGTCTCTATTGTATTGTGTATCTTCTGTGTTTTATTTCCTCATTTGTTTTATTTTATTGCTCTGTGGTCCTGTTTTTATAACAAACATTGGGAAAACAAATCCAAGTAGACTCCGCATGAGATATCCATGATGACCATCACAATGCAACATAACCATTTGGGATTTAAAACACAACAATTTTACATAAGTCAGCAAAGATGAATGTTACAATTTAACATAATTTTTGAGGAATGTGGGTTATTGTTGGATTACTGAGAGGGGGGGTGAATCAATAATAGAGAAATTCAATCCTTTTTAACCACAATATGCAAGTCTTATGTCAATGTAGCATTATTATCCAATAGTTTCAGAGTAAATCAACAATGAACAAATGAGAAATCGTACACATACACAATACACCAGTGTTTTTAAGTGGAAACCCAAAGAGGGAGAAAACCATGAAATGTTTTTTCTTATATGTCTTTAAGAATTACATTCATTGGAAGCACCAACTTCCTTTGTTTTCCAGCTGCAACTGGAAGGAGGCTACAACCCCCTAATTTCTCAGAATACAACCTGAGGGAAGCTCCAACTCCAAAATTCTCTGGCTACAACCAAAACTATGCTATGACCCCTATGTTATCCAGCTACAACCGGAAGGTGGATACAACCACCTATCCTTGCCCCATCCAACTACCCTGATGTAGAAGTAGAATGATGGAACCACTGTCAAACAATGATTGGGAGATATATTGTTGTAAACCTATACCAATCAACCTGCACCAAACAACCTATACCAATAACATGAAACATGCATCAACCATGCATCAACCTATACCTCAACCTATAATCAACATGTACCATAAACAAGTGCATAAACCATGCACCAACATGTACCATGAACAAGTGCATAAACCATGCACCAAACCTGTACAAATAACATGTCACAATAACATGTTCAAACAACCTGTCTCATCAATCTTATCAACCAAATCAAATCTACTCACCAAGATCAATCACAAAGACAACTCTCAAAGATGTGCATCAACCAAGCATAACACAACTCATAATCATCACCAAGATCAATATGTGCTTCTAATAATATACCAATACAAGTATGCTACATCATCCATAAACCATGTGTTAACAATACTACTAACAAGTGCCTCCAACCATGTACCAAGTATGTACCAATCATGTATCAACTACTTATCAACTATGACTCATCAATATGTACCAACATCATCAACTATACACCTCATGTATGTGCCAACTCATCTAATACTTGTCCCAACCATGTACCCAACATGTACCTCAACCAAAATCCCTCATTAATTTCATCATCCAAATCTGATTTGTAACTCTGTAATAGACCTGGTGTATAAGATCACATACCTACAAAACCTTCCTTAACTTTAACAACAAGAGACTAGCATTTTCGTCAAACTTTACTTTAGTCTCACATGACTAATTTTGGATTAGTAAACAACCCTAACTTGAAATAATCATAACTATGTACATGTAATGAATAAAGATCTAAAAATGGTGCACAATGTTCTTCAGTGTATTTTATGCAATTCCTCCATACTTCACTACTTGGAACCTCTCAGAAAAGGAGCTATAGCAAAAATTGCATACCTTGTTGAATTTTGGTTTATTCTAGAGAGCGAATGCAAGGTACCAGATATAATAAATATGCAAAACAGAAATAAAATGCTAAAAATGTCAGAATAACAGTAATATATCCAGCATAATCTCCACAATAACACATAAATGATATAAGAACAACAACAGAAATAACACTTTGATTCAGAAAGCAATGTTCACATGCCTCTTTGAGGGGGCAACCTCCAATCGAGCAGCCCTCTATTACAATAATCTCCAAGCTAGGGTTTTCATACCCTCGACCCTTATTTATACTAAATATGTCTATCAAGAGAAGCATCTAGAGGAAGATCCTTCTAGAAGCGGAAGCTTCTATTAGGTCTTTTTACATATGCCTTATTCTATTTTATTGAAAGGCCTTATTAATATTGACCTTTATTACATCCGAATATATTGATCTACCTATGTGCAGGTTAGAACCCTAACATGTCCACCCCCTTAAAAGTAGCCTTGTCCTCAAGGCTTGAGATGTGGAAACTGTTGTAGAATGGTAGTTGGTTCCCAAGTGGCATCTACTGGAGTCGTATCTTTCCACTGGAATAGAACTTTCTTGATGGTTCTCTGACGCAGGCGATGCTCATGATGGTCCAAAACTACTTCTAGCTGTAGCCAAATGGATCCTTCTTCAGATAACTCGGGAAGGTTGGTTTGAATTTGGCACCTAGTTCCAATCACCTTCTTTAAGAAAGAAACATGAAAAACTGAATGTAGCTTCGACTGACTGGGCAGAGTTAACTGATATGTGACTTGTCCCACATGCTTGAGAACTATGTAAGGACCATAAAATTTGGGCTCTAGCTTCTGACAATGCTCAGCCTTGAGGGAAGTTTTCTTCTATGGTTGCAGTCACAGAAACACCTGATCCCCTTCAGCAAATTAACATTCAGAGCGACCTTTATCTGCTTGTTGTTTCATGCGATTTTGTGCCATGACCAAGTTCTCTTTAAGGGTACGAAGAATATCCTCTCGAACTGTAAGTGTTTGGTCAACTGCCTAGACCTTCGAGGTACCCGGTAAGTATGAGAGAACTGAAGGTGGCTTCTATCCATATATCTCTTCAAAAGGAGTCATGTAAGTAGTTGTATGGTAGGAAGTGTTGTACCACCATTCGGCTAGGGATAGCCATTGAGCCCACTGATGTTTTTTTTCAGAGGAAAAACAACTCAGATATGTTTCCAGACACTTGTTGACAACTTCTGTTTGACCATTAGTCTAGGGATGATAAGTTGTACTGAGATGCAATTGGGTGCCCTGTAGCTTAAACAGTTCTTGCCAAAAATTGCTTGTGAAAGTTGGGTCACGATAAGAAACAATAGAGTGTGGCATGCCATGAAGCTTGAAGACCTGGTCCATGAAACATTGAGCCATCTTGGATGCAGTAAATGGGTGTTGAAGAGTGCAGAAATGAGAATACTTGGAAAGGCGATCCACAACCACCATTATGACTGATTTATTCCCTGATTTGGGTAAGCCGGTAATAAATTTCGTAGATATATCCTTCCAAATAGCAGGTGGAATCAGAAGCGTTTGTAGTGTTCCTGGAGATTTGACTATTTCTCCCTTGTTGCGTTGACACACCTCACATTCAGTGACAAAATTACGAATGTCTTGTTTCATACCATCCCAGAAAAAAGAATGTTTGACCCTGTCATATGTTTTGGTGAACCCTAAGTGCCTCGTTGTGGGTGTAGCATGAAGCTCAAAAAGTACCGTGGATTTAAGCTTTGATTGTTTACTTAAATACAAATGGCCTTTGTATCGAACCTCATCCTGGAGCCAAGAGTTCCCTGGGGGAGCCGGAGCCTTGGTTTGCAATTGTTGGATCAAATGCGAACTTTTGGGATCTTGAAGCCATTCCTGGCGCACAGCTTGGAGCCAATCGGGTACAATGAAAGAAAGAGAAAAAAGGGATCCTTCTTCTTCATATTTTCGGGACAGTGCATCTGCCACTACATTGTCTTTTCCCTTCTTGTAAATGATCTCATAATTATAACCAAAGAGCTTAGTCACCCATTTTTGTTGCTCCTGGGAGGAAATGTGTTGTTCCAGAAAGTACTTGAGGCTTTGATGGTCGGTCTTAATTTGGAAGCATTGCCCCAAGAGATAAGGGCATCACAAATCGACAACATGCAGAATAGCCAACATTTACTTTTCATAAATGGGTTTGCCCAGATTCCTTTCATACAGTTGCTTGCTAGTGAAGGCCAAAGGTCGACCCTCTTACATTAGGAAAGTGTCGATTCCTTTCCCTGACGCATCACATTCCAACACAAAGGTCTTTGTGAAATTAGGAAGGGCCAGAACCGGAGTGGTGCACATGGTTGTCTTCAAGGTTTGAAAATATTGAGTAGCGGCTAGAGTCCAAGTGAAAGAGTTATTTTTTAGGAGAGCAGTGAGAGGTGTTGCAATCTTTCTGTAGTTCTTAACAAACTTGCGATAATACCCTGTTAAGCCCAAAAATCCATGCAAGCTTTTGAGAGTCTTTGGGTGTAGCCAGTCTTGCATAGCTTCAATCTTTTTCGGATCCACCCTGATGCCATCCTTGCCAGCCAGATGACCCAAGTATTCTACTTCTAAGGCACCAAAAGCACATTTAGATTGTTTCAAGAAAAGTTGGTGCTGGGAGAGGCGATGGAGAACTTGATCCACATGAGTAAGATGGTTTGTCTAGGTTTTTCTATAGATGAGGATATCATCAAAGAAAAATAAGACAAAATGATGGAGAAAGGGATGGAAGACATGATTCATGAGGCTTTGGAAGGTGTAGGGGGAATTACACAAGCCAAAGGGCATGACCAAAAACTCATAGTGGCCCTCATGAGTGTGAAAGGTCATCTTGGGAATGTTTGCCTCTTTCATACGTATCGGGTGATAGCCCGAGCGAAGATCAAGTTTAGTAAAGAATTAGGCGCCACTCAATTCATCCAAGAGATCATCAATGACAGGAATAGGAAATTTGTCTTTAATGATCAGTCTATTGAGGGCACGGAAGTCAGGACACATTCTCCAAGAACCTTCTCTCCTCATGACCATGACTATAGGAGAAGAGTAAGGGTTCATACTAGGGTGGATAACGCATGCATTAAGGAGTTCCTGGACCATTTTCTCAATTTCATTTTTTTGTGAAAAGGGGTGGCGATATGGATAGATATTGGGAGGAAGGCTTACAGGTACAAGGGGAATGGAATGATCATGAACACTACGGGAAAGAGGGAGTCCTTGGGGAGTGGAAAATACCAATTGATTTTTAGAAAGGAGAGCTTGGAGGTCATGCGGCACCGGGGGTGTCTCTGTTGCTTGTATGGCATGGAGTTGGGCAATGACACCAGAATGACCTTTTTTTAGCAGCTTTTCCATGTGATGGGAACTAATGACCTCAGGTGAACTAGCAGTGATGCCTTGGAATTTATATTGGTGACCTTCCTGGTCGAATTGCATGGTTAATGCCTTAAAATCCATGAGAATGGGACCCAAAGTTCTTAGCCAGTCTGCACCTAACACAATGTCATAACCACCCATGTCGATAGCAAACATATGGGATTTTAGGTGGTAGTCACCAATATGGAGACGCACATTTCACAGTGCCCTCCACAATTCATGGAACCACCATTGGCAATCATGATTTGGAAATTGTTGACAGCATGGATGTAGCAATGAGTTTCTTGGGCAATGAAGCGATGAATAAAATTATGGGTGCTTCCACTATCAACCAGAATGATGACCTTCTTATGCTTGATGTAACCGATTAACTTGAGGGTTTGGGGAGCAGAAAAGCCAGTGAGAGCATTGAGGGAAATGACGGGTTCTACTTCGGGAGGGTCTGAGGGAGGGGTTATGTCAGTGATTTCAGGTGACTCAGACACAAGGGGAGTTTCAACATCCTCTTCCGAAATATCCTTAGAAATGGCCACAAAAATATTTTGTTCCTTACACTTGTGGCCCGGAAAATATTTGTCATCACAATTATAAAAAAGTCCTTTGAGTTGGCGTTCAGCCATTTCATCCCTAGTCAATTTTTGGATCTTTAATGGGGCAGAGAGAGTAGTGGGAGTGACGGGTTTAGGGCGAGGGATAAAGGAGGGTTTTCGATTTTGAGATGATACAACCTGTTGTGCTTCTTTAGCTCTTTTAGTATCCTCCACCCAAGTCGAGGGTTGAACCATGAGGACATGGGCCCGAATCTCCTCCTTGAGGCCACTGATAAAACACTCTCGAAAGAAAGCATCAGTCATGCCCTCTGTTCGAAAATCCAGGTGCTCAAAGGTAGCTATGAAGTCTTCTACTATTCTGAATTGTTTCAACTTTGTCAAATGGCCCAAATGGTTGGTGTCTGTGTCAAAGCATTCATAAAGCTCAGTCACAAATTGGATCCAAGAAATATACCCTTCACGGGAAGTTTTTCTCCATTGCCACCATTGCCAACGTTCTTGATCTAGATGGAGATCACCATACAGGAGTTTGGCCAAGTCATCTGTGATGTTGTATAAAGAGAAATAATGTTCCATTTGGGTTACCCAACCAGTGGGGTTCGAGCCATCAAATTTGGTCACATCCAACTGCAAAAGGCATAGGTCACGTTGAAAGTGATGGTGCTGAAAGGTACGGGAATGGGAGGAATGTTCACCTTCAGTCTTTGGAGGTGCTTCAGAGAAATGGTCATCTGTAGGGATCTTCAGTTTGGTGCAGAGGGATACAAAGACAGATTCAAGTTGGGTGGTTAGTTCTTGTTTGACTTCCTCCATTGAGGACTGCATGGTTGTATTTATGGTTGTATTGATGGATGAATCGATGGAGGCAACAGTAGCACTGAGTTGTTTCACTTCTTTTGGGTCTCAAGGAAACCAGATTGCAAGGTGTTGAAGCGAGTTTCCAAATCTTGGCTACGAGTATGGGCCATGAGAATGGGTGAACTAAAAAGGGGCAGGCGGGCTCAAAATTTTTTCCAAAAAATGATATGGATGAATGTGATAAGGGTAGAGAGATGAATCCAATGGAATAGGTCTCAAATAATGGTAAAAAAAATTCCAGATTTTTTTTTTTTTACACCTGTGGAGTTATACTCTGTTCTGAAGAATACTACAGTGATGAAATCCCCAAATGCTTAACCAGAAAGAAATGTGTATTTACTTGGCAACCCGAACACAGTTGTGTGACAATAGATCTGGTCTGTTTTAATTTGTTTATGTTTCTGTCCCCCAAGGGTTAGGTATTCAAGGGTTCTAGAGACAAGGGTTTGCCTTGTGCTATAGCTCTCTGATATACGTGTGAGGTCCAATAGTAGTACTCGACCCAATATCTCAAGGCACTAACTAAGGAGGATAGATTGTACCCTTAGTTGTACTACCAGACTACCCAGGTACTAGAGAGTATCTTCCTGAGTGTTGTTCTCGGTGACACTATAGAAGTCCAGTGGCCGATAGGTTTATCTAAAGAGGGCTTCAGGAAATCTAGGTTGATCTGTACACAGGTGTTGTCTGATGCGCTACCACTCGAAGGGGTACCAACAGGGGTTACAAGGGTGGCCAACAGATGTGCACTTAAGAACCACTTGTATTTCATGCATGTATGAATCCCTCAACCGTGGGTTTATGCGTGTAACAACAGATCTCTATGGCTTAAAGATGTCGGAATACGTCTCTACCCTGGAAAAAAAATTCCCACAATTTCTACCAAGGAAAGTGCTCTGATACCACTTGCAAGGTACCAGATATAATAAATATGCAGAACAGAAATAAAATGCTAGAAATGGCAGAATAACAGTAATATATCCAACATAATCTCCACAATAACACAGAAATGATATAACAACAACAGAAATAACACTTTGATTCAGAAAGCAATGTTCACAGGCCTCTTCAAAGGGGCAACCTCCAATCGAGCAGTGCTCTATTACAATAATCTCCAAGCTAGGGTTTTTGTAGTGTACCCTTTTCACTACCAAGGCTTTCAAACCTCTTGCTAACCAATCTGTACATGGACTTTTACATAAAACATACAGAATTGTATAATCACATGCATAACAGCAAAGAGATACATTTTAATTCTCAGCATAAACATATAATTACTGTTATAATTAGACAATCCATAGCTTTCAATAGTAATTCATTTACATAGCAGAAAACATGATAACAGATCCAGTATAGTCATGATAAAATGTGGTAAAAATATAATTAAACACTTATCTTGTGATACTGGAGAAATCCACCAACCAAATGCAGGCCTTCCACAAACCTCCCAGCCGTAGACCGCACTGCTCCTCAACTCAACAATGGGTCACCCTCGAGTTGGGACTGAGCTCCACCCTAGGGCAAGGAATCCAGACTCGGGCTAAGGTTATAGGGAATTCAGTCACACACAACCACCAGGAAGAATGATCTCCCAGGAATCTCCCACGCTCACTGCCCACAGACCCTCATTCCCCACATGCCTGTTCCACCCCAATAGAGTGCACCTTCTCTGTCACCTGGATAGTCCTTCGGCTGCCAGTCTCCCTTACCTTGGGTTATAGGAACAGACCGGACCAGAAGTCTCCGGGTTCTGTGGCAGCTACAGGGTTCCTTCCCAAATCTCTCTCCTTCCTCTGCGCACTCTCTCACCTAGAGGGAGTCGCTCACAGGCCAACAAGCCTCACGCAGTCCAGAACTACGTGCCACAACAAACACAGGGAAAATGGACACAAGCTTCCCAAGAACTAGTTCAGCAGTCACAGGATGTTCTCATGGTCAAGATTTCAAAATAGGGCTCCACGCACAAACTCACTCATCTTTTCCTGGGCAACCAGAGACTCTTCCATGAAATTGACATGGACATTTCGTTCAGGATACACACACACTGGTTTTCTCTCACAGACAGACTCCATGGCTCTGAACAAGGGTAAACACGCATTCTTTAGCACCCAACATAGGCTTCCTCTATGTAACAGACATACACGAGGTCTCCTGCAGACTGGCTCCTACGGCTCCTGCTCAGGGCAGTCAGGTCGAACCGAATGCGAGAGTTTCCCCCCCCATGACTGTTCCTTTCTGTTTTATTTGCATACGTCAGGGTGGGAATTTGTCACCTTGGGAACTGCATGCATTCCATCTGCATGCCTCCCTGTACACGCCTTTCCTTTTTGCTAGGAACTTGGGATAAAATAATATGCACCTGGCTTTTTAGGAAATAATATTAAAATAGTATTCCAGGCCTAAGCCCCCTAGTCTTAGCCCCTAGGATCAACACTTAGCTCATTTTTCCCACCTTCCAGCCCCTAATCCCTTACCCACTCTGTGGATGCTCAGTCCCCCTTCACTCATTCATTGTGGTCAGTCTGCACCTGGCGGTATTTATATTTTATTGATTATTCTGCATACATACAAGTACAATAGCAGGCTCCTAGCCCTCAAACACTTAGGCTTCCTGGCCTAAAAAACACATAAGTCTTCCAGCTTATACAAAACTTGGCTCACCAGCCTATAGAACAAATTTACAATTCATTTCATATATCATGATCTGTAATGGGGCTCTTCCTTGGGGACACCACAATCCCCCCCCCCCCCTTATTTTTGCATTGTCCTCAGTGCAACTTACACTGTCTCTACAAGTCTTTCAAAATTTTCAAAAAGATGCGGGTACTCTGCCTGCATTACTTCTTCATGCTCCCATGTCGCGTCTTCAGGACCATACCAGGTCCACTAGACCTTTACAAGCCCTATAGCTCGATTATGGAGCTGTTTTCTTTTCCTGTCCACTTGCAGGACACTTTTTGGTTCCACCTTAATCGCATTCCAATCGATTACATGATTAGCATCAGGTATATAGATTTCTTAAGTAATGAAATATGAGATACCTTAGGTACAGTCGTGGGTGTAGTAATGCAATCATTTATGCAATGTATATGTATGTATATACAAACAAATTCAACAACATTAAAATTGTATACAATATGCACATCATATAATAAAATAGAGAATTGTACTTATCTTTTAAGTGAGAAGACCTCCCACCCCAGAGCATAGCTATGACTCCATCGGGCAATGGCTTCCCAAGATAGCCATGGTCCACAATCCTTATCCACATGGTCTAGGCTAAGGTACCAGACCTAAGAAACACTCCAACCATTCAAACCTCGGCAGTACTCCAACCAACGGTCTCTCATTCCCCACATGCCTGTTCCACCCCAGGAGAATGCACCTTCTCTGTCACCTGGACAGTCCTTCGACCACCAATCTCCCTTACCTTGGGTTGCAGGAACAGACCGGACCGAAATTCTTAGAGCACCGTGGCTCTGGGAGTTCCAACTGCCCTCAAAGGTTTCCAAGCAACATCTTCCCGAGATACTCTTTGTAGCCAATAGTTTAACTTTTATCAACATCATCTCATCTACGTCAACCACATGCAGTTATCATGAGAGTACATACAAGAATTCATTTAGGAATTCCAATTAATTCGAAAGGAAATTCAACTTTTATTCCAAAAAAAAAACATGACATCCTATTTCATGATTTATCTTGGTTGTTGCCACATTATGAATGCAGTCATCCCTGTGATTTTTCCACAGGCACAAAACTGCCTACAATTTTCCTGCAAGACTTCATCTTGCATACTGCCAACAAATTGTCGGTATTTTCTGTACATCATAATTCAATATGTACAACATCTTATGCAATAATCTTAGAATTTCTGCACCTGGCAATTCAATCACAATTACCAAACAACTTGACCAATAGAATGACTCGTCATTCTATGTATATGCATGTCCACTGTTAACAACAGTAAGTTCATTATTTCAATTTTCTGAACATAAAATTTTATGTAGTCTCCATTCTTGTGACTACTTGTCTTGTAACTTTCCTGTTGCAGTGTTTAACAGTTCCTGAAATGTTCTCAATTTCAAGGGTTAGCAACATTTCAGCCATCAACATAATTATTTCCATGCAATAATATATATGCATGTACTTACCAGACATATTCAACCATTGCACTTAGTATGCAATTATATCACTTATTATGCACGAGTGTGATTCTCAGTCCATTCTTATTCAGTGCACCTTGCATTGAATTACATAATTCTCTCTGTCTCAGTCATGTATCTCACCATCCATGGGTTGGAATTTTGGCCAATGTGTTGCCACAATATTCATACACTTCCCCTTATCTTTCCAATTAATTGGATGCCTTCCTTTCCGACCCGAACACTACACCAAGAATATAATTCTGTGGTGTCCATTAGTGTTAGCAAAAAGGTTGCAGCCCAAGTTTATTTAAAAGTAGGAAGCTTTTAGTACTTGGTGTGGCTCATAATCTTTCCATATCTGTACCTTGCCATATCCAACCATGTCCTGGTCTCATACATGACTAGATTTCTGGCATTCATTCTTGTAACAAATTCTTATCTTTTAATTCTTTGGTTACTACCCCATAACCAAATTAACATGACATTCTACTATGTCGATGTGTTCATTCAAAAGCTAAAAGGATTTGAATTAACACAGGCCTACAACCTTTACCACATCTGGTGGTATGCATTCAAATAATATAATCATGTGATTTAATAACATAGTTCTGGCTGAGGAAATTCTTACCATAATTTCCTTTCAACAATTATGCAAAAAGAGTGATAAAACTCTTACATGCATGACCGCCATTAAAATGTATACTACCTAAATATCTAATAGCAGTAGAAGCTTTCATGCTTCTTTTATCAGACTTATAACCAGCTCTTTAGCTCTTTGTTGCTTTCTTCATTGTGCAACAACATTACCAACAACACTTGCAACTTGCAAGCATTCTTTCCTCTGGCTGTCCAAACGAGCCAAAACATACTTGCTGCTATAAATTGCAACAACTTCTTTCTCCCTTTAACACTTTTTCTTGTGGATCCCAGAAGCATTCAATTCTTCCAGGATTCCTGAATCTTCTTATGCTCTCCACTGTAATCATTGTGCATGATTATTCATGCCCTAAGTACCTTCAATGTAGTTTCCCTACCTTAACGGGGTCTGCTGACCTCCCAGTCAATGGGTCTTCAGCTCTTTGAGTTGGAGCAGATCGCTACGGGACTTTACCCTTTGCGAACTTCAAGGACTAGCTCTCCTCCTTTTTTCCGAGGTTTGAACTCTTGAACCCCATTTGCCTTAGATCAAGGTCCACAGCTTTCCGGATTCGACGGTCGAAATCAATTCCTTGTGAATCGACAATTTGCGTTTCGGGGTTTGGAAAAATAGTTTTCTCTCTTTTCTTCTGATCTCTAGTTTTCTAAAATCCACTTGAGTCAGATATAACGACTCAAAGCTCCTCATAATCCACCGGCGTGGATCCTTTTTCGTGAATCCAAACTTCATGGTTCACGAATTAGAAAACAATTATCTTCCCTTTTTAACTTCTGTCTTCATAGAATTCTAGTGCGTCAGATCAACGACTGACACTCGCCTTGAATCAATGGTCTAGATCTCTCCTCGAGAATCGGAAGTTCGCGTTTCAGAAATTTTGGGAACAATTCCTCTGTTTTTCCAAACTTTGGATTTTTCGATTTCTCGATGAAAGAAATCAACGGTTCGATCTTCCTTGAGATTGAAGGTTCAATACCTTCCCTGAGTTTTCAAGTACTAAATGACTCTTAGCGTTATCCTCCTCGCAGTTGGTTGGATCCAACGGCTCACGGGTTTTCGGCACTTCTTCCTGGAAGCGCTCCACCATACGATTATACCCTTGTTAATCTCTTTCACGATTTGGGACTTGGAGTGACGAAGAATTTGGCTTGCACTCCAAGTTCACGATCCTCGAATTCACAAAATGATCCAACGGTTCAAAACCAACCGCGATCAATGACCTACATTTACTTTGAATCCGAGGGTGGTGAGTTTCTCCATCCACTAACCACCTTGTAGCTTCTGGCTATCTTACGATCCCCGCGATTTCACGAGTTTCCCACGGAGAATTCCGACCGTTTGTTGAAATTCTCAATGACTTCTTTCCAAATATCTAGCCGTCAACTCTTCTGGAATTGACCTTCTTCCTAACTTGAAGGATCTCGAATAATTCGACAGTGTTTTCCTTCCCAAGTTTTGGTTAATGAAATTTTAACTTCACCTTGTCGCACACTTGTGTTCGGTCATGCGAACTTGCACTGTTCCTCTCTGAGCTTTTAACTGACTCAGTCTCAAAGGGACTCGACCCTTCTATGTTTTTTTGAAAGACTTTCTAGTGCCCATCTGCACCTTCTACGCTCGTCTCCTGGAATCTTTCGAACTTAAAACAAGTTCCCTCTATAAGCACTCCTTACGCTGGATATGCACACTATACTAACTAAAGCTCTACGTTATCTCCTCTGAGCTTTGTTTTCTGAACTGGAAGCATTATGTGTCTCTTCCATTTCCTTGCACTTTGTGGCAATTCCAAAACATTTCTGGCACTCATGAACCTTCTACAATACAACGCGCAGACAACTAGAATTTGTCAAGCCTTCGTTTCTTGACAATTCTTCATCATTCATAAACAATACAATTTATGAAAATGTTTTCAATTTCATGAATTTTCTGAACTCTGCTCGGCTCTGTACTTTTTGGGTTTTTCGAAACTTCAATTTTCGGTACTTTCGGGTTTTCAGTACCCGGGACTTCGGGTTTTCGGCACCCGGGAGTTCATTATGCAGTGACTCCCCACCTCTTGTCATTTCAATTGCCGAATTCTGAAATTCCGATTTACTTTACCCTCCGGGCCCACATCGCATAGTGGTCACCAACAACCATGGTGGCACGTGGCACGTTCATGAGGGTCCACGTCGCTTTCAATGACGTCATCGGGTCCCACCTCTCTTGCTTCTCTTCTCATCCCACTGGCACGTGGTACATCTCCATGTGTCCACGTCCATTCCTAGAAAAATTCGACGGTCAGATCTATGACGCAGATCCTTTCAAGGTTTTGGGATTCCAAACGCCAATGCGCTCTAACTCCCGTTAGCCCTCTGGCTAGACTCGGGGCTAACATGACCTCCCCTTATATGACCACAGTCATACCTCCTATCGGAGTTTCGGACTTCCCAATGTCCAAATGCACATATCCTTAGGATTCGCGATTCTCCGAATCCCGACGCGACCTTCACACATTAGCCCTCCTAGCTTAGCTCCTGGTCCACGTGACCTCTACCCCGTGACCGTAGTCAAACCTCTCATCGGGGTTTCGGGGTTCGGAGTTTCACAATGCATGAACTTCTTGTCCCCACGATTCTCGATTCTCCGAATCCCGACTGGCTGACAGTTGGCTCCCACTTATCGGGGTTTTGCGGTTCGCGATTCCAAAATGCATAAACACTTTGTCACCAGGATCCCCGATATCCTGACGATCCAAACACCGAACAACAACTTCCTGTCGGTCCTTTCCCAATGGCGCCAATTGTTTCCACGCGTCCTCCTCAAGATGGATGGTTTTGATCGTTCCCGGGACTTTTACCATGAAAATTCCTGACCTCCTTCGTGACTCCGATATCGCGATTCCCGATTTTCCAAAATGGAAAATATCACGACACGTGTCCTCCATTTTTCGGACAATCTAGATCTATTTCGGAGCTTTCGCCCCTAGTTTCTGAGGTTTAACCTTCAGACACCTCCCGGCAGATCTAGTGGCTGTCGGGTTTTTCGACCGAGATATGACGGCTCAGACGGTTTCTAACTAACTCGAGATTTCACGTATCGTGATTTCCACACTCCTGTGCCACTCCCAAAGGAATTTTAATCCTTACCCACATTTTTCCAGATCCGACGGTCACAAGGGCTCGCCTTCCCTCCTGAACAGATCCTAAGGTTCTAACACCATTTGTGTAGAGACATGTCTCCCAGTGGCCATAGACCACACCAGCCTGTGGTTTCATAGTACCGCTATACTTCCTGAGTTCTTAATAAAAACTCGTCAAGTGTCTCCTTGACGCTTCGGAGAAAACTAGGGTCCGAAATTGGTCCTCCTGACTCAATTTCCCCTCGCATTCTTATTCCAAAGACCGCTCCACTAGCCCATCTAGGCTCAGTGTCGAAACCTTGGCTCTGATACCAATTTGTAGTGTACCCTTTTCACTACCGAGGCTTTCAAACCTCTCGCTAACCAATCTGTACATGGACTTTTACATAAAACATATAGAATTGTATAATCACATGCGTAACAACAAAGAGATACATTTTAATTCTCAGCATAAACATATAATTACTGTTATAATTAGATAATCCATAGCTTTCAACAGTAATTCATTTACATAGTGGAAATCATGATAACAGATCCAGTACAGTCATGATAAAATGTGGTAAAAATATAATTAAACACTTATCTTGTGACAGTGGAGAAATCCACCAACCAAATGCAGGCCTTCCACGAACCTCCCAGCCGTAGACCGCACTGCTCCTCAACTCAACAGTGGGTCACCCCCGAGATGGGACTGAACTCCACCCTAGGGCAAGGAATCTAGACTCAGGCTGAAGTTACAGGGAATTCAGTCACACACAACCACTAGGAAGAATGCTCTCCCAGGAATCTCCCACGCTCACTACCCACAGACCCTCATTACCCACATGCATGTTCCACCCTAGTAGAGTGCACCTTCTCTTTCACCTGGACAGTCCTTCGGCTGCCAGTCTCCCTTACCTTGGGTTACAGGAACAGACCGGACCGGAAGTCTCTGGGTTTTGTGGCAGCTACAGGGTTCCTTCCCAAAGCTCTCTCCTTCCTCTGTGCACTCTCTCACTTGGAGGGAGTAGCTCACAGGCCAACAAGCCTCATGCAGTCTAGAACTACGTGCCACAAAAAACACAGGGAAAATGGACACAGGCTTCCCAAGAACCAGTTCAGCAGTCACAGGATGTTCTCACAGTCAAGATTTCAGAATAGGGCTCCACACACAAGCTCGCTCATGTTTTCTTGGGAAACCAGAGACTCTTCCTTGAAATTGACATGGACATTTCATTCAGGATACGCACACACTAGTTTTCTCTCACAGACAGACTCCACGGCTCTGAACAAGAGTGAACACGCATTCTTCATCACCCAACACAGGCTTCCTCTCTGTAACAGACATACACGAGGTCTCCTGTAGACTGGCTCCTATGGCTCCTGCTCAGGGTAGTCGGGTCGAACCGAATGTGAGAGATTCCCCCCCACAGCTCTTCCTTTCTGTTTTATTTGCATGCATCAGGGTGGACATGTGTCACCCTGGGAACTGCATGCATTCCATCCGCATGCCTCCCTGTACATGCCTTTCCTTTTTGCTAGGAACTTAGGATAAAATAATATGCACCTAGCTTTTTAGGAAATAATATTAAAATATTATTCCAGGCCTAAGTCCCCTAGGCTTAGCCCCTAGGCTTAGCCCCTAGGCTTAGCCCCTAGGCTCAACACTTAGCTCATTTTTCCCACCTTCCAGCCCCTAATCCCTTACCCACTTTGTGGACGCTCTATCCCCCTTCACTCATTCATCATGGTCGGTCTGCACCTGGTGTTATTTATATTTTATTGATTATTCTGCATACATACAAGTACAACAGTAGGCTCCTAGCCCTCAAACACTTAGGATTCCTGGCCTAACAAACACATAAGCCTTCCGGCTTATACAAAACTTGGCTCACCGGCCTATAGAACACATTTACAACTCATTGCATATATCATGATCTGTAACAGGCCTCTTACTTGGGGACACTACAGTTTTCATACCCTCGACCCTTATTTATACAAAATATGTCTATCAAGAGAAGAATCTAGAGGAAGATCCTTCTAGAAGTAGAAGCTTCTATTAGGTCATCTTACATCCACCTTATTCTATTTTATTGAAAGGCCTTATTAATATTGACCTTTATTACATCCGAATATATTGATCTACCTATGTGCAGGTTAGGACCCTAACAGCGAATGTGTAGAGCATGCCCCACACGGAATATTTGTTGTATGGATCTGAAAATTGTACAAAAAATACTACAAACTGTACTCTAACCAATAGATTTGATCTTACTGAATTTGGATCTGTTATGCAGCAATTATGACATTTTTACCCGAAACACTTGTTTTAGACTAGTTTGAGGACTAGCCACAAACCCTATTTTCCACAACCTGTAACTCCAAAAATACAATGACCCACAACATGAAATTTGTATCACAAATACCTAGATATGTTTCCTTAATGGTGTCCCAATTTCACGGTCTGAATAATTCTATAAAAAAACATTATTGCGAAAATGGTGAGATGGCATGTAAATAACATACCTTAGAAAGCATCATCAAAAGAATTTATCCTCCCTTGAATTTCAGCCTTCTTTACTTCACCTTCCCTCTGAAATTTGGCTTACATATCCTTTGGTTACCTCAGTCACCTGTATATATTCAATATGCTCAAGTGTGATTAAAATGAGAGAGTCTTTCCTTTTATTTATACTTTCATGTAGCTTCCTCAAGGGGTTACCTTTTAACCATCTTAACCCACTTTCCTTATTTTAGGGTTAACCCACTTCTAACCACTTGTCAACTTAGTAATTTATCAATTAAATTTATTATTTAAATAATTTATTTTGTATTCACTTTTACTTATAGTACACTCATCACTTCACTTTATTATTTACCTTCTAAAATCTCTTAAACCACTTTGACTACTTTGACCTTTTGGGGCTTCTAGATGACTCATGAGAGTTCTCCAACTTCACATGGTCATAACTCTCTAACCGTGAGGATTTATGTGACGTTACACATACCACTGGAAATGGCATGACATGTACTATCCATCTATAATATTATTACATGCAAATATATCAAAACTCATACCATTATGAATTAAACAAACTTGGGTCAATTACCCAATCATTTCTCCAAATTCACATGGCCATAACTCTCTATACGTGAGGAGTTATGTGACATTCCACATACCACCATAAATGGAATGACATGTATTATCCATATGGAATAGTATTACCTGCAAATATATCAAAAATCATACCATTATCCATCAAACAAACTTGGTTCCATTACCCAAACCATTGTGCTACCAGAATTCTCTACCAGACTTTCTTTAAGGGTTGACATCAATGACAACCAACCCAATTAATCAACAATATCCCCCTTTGTAATTGATGGAAATACTCTTATGCAATAATGAAGTCATGTCACTCATGCTCCCCCTTTACCTTTGCATCTAATAAATCTCTCCCCCTTTGTCATCAATGGCAAAGGTATCTTTCCATCCGGGGTTGCTCCCCCTAACTGAACTATCCTTGGGGATACTCCCCCTGACTAAACTCTTCCTGAAACTGATCTTCCAACCTGAACTGTCCTCTTTATGGTGCTTCCTCATGTAAATATAAGACATATAAGATAAGCATTCAAAAGAATTCATTTTGGAGTAGAAATTACTCTGAGTATCTGGGGTAGATACTCAAAGGCTTCTCGTGGAAGTGGTTTTGTAAAGATGTTTGGCACTTGTTATTTTGTGCCCACATATTCAACTCTGATGTTCTTCTCTGTAACTTGCTCCCGTAGAAAGTGATAATTGATTGGAATGTGTTTCATCTTGGAGTGCATCATCTAGTTCTTTGAGATACTAATGGCTCTTATATTATCACAATATATTGGAATGGGATCATCATACTCAACCTATATATCTGTCATAGTTTGACTCATCCATAGAACATGTGTACAACATTCTGATGTTTCAATATACTCTACCTCAGCTATAGATAAGGATATTGATGATTGTTTCTTCCTTAGCCATGATACTAAACACTCACCCAAGTAGAACCTTTCTCCATTGGTGCTTTGTCGGTCATCAATGCATCCTGCCCAATATGCATATGTGCAGGCAATAAGTGATAGATCATTTCCTTTTGGATACCATATTCCAAACTCTTTTGTTCCTTTGAGATATCTGAAAATCCTCTTTACTGATAATACATGTGATTCTTTTGCTACTTGAAATCGTGTCACATGTCCAACTGCTTGCATTACATCTGGTTTGGATGTTGTCACATATAGTAAGCTACCAATCATTGACCTATATTTCCTCTGTTCTGTATACTTTGAATCATCATCTTTTCTCAACTTGCAACTGGTTTGCATAGGAGTGGTAACTAGTTTGCAATCTTCCATTTCAAACCTCTTTAGCATTTCTCTGATTTACTTAGTTTGAGATATAAAAATTCCTTGGTCGCTTTGACATATCTGAAGACCCAAAAAGAAGGATAGTTCTCCAAGTAATGACATTTCAAATTCATTATGCATATCCTTTACAAATTTCTGGCTTAACTTGTCATTAGTACTTCCAAAACAATATCATCAACATAAATTTCAATTAATAAAATACTACCTTGAGTTACCTTGATGTAGAGGTTGTTGTGTGCGCTTCCTTTCCATAGTTCATAGGGAGTTTTGTCATTGTTTTTTCTGATCATTACTCTATTTTGAATGTGAAATGGTGTATGCACTGCATGTGTCCAAAAAATATCTGTCAATTTGGAATTCATTAGCATTGTTTGAGCCATTTCCTTTGTAATTATCATCCATTATGATAATGTTCCTTTGTATCTAAGCCAATCTCTGAACAACTCTCTTAACCAATCTATGAATCTATGTTCTTGTCCACTATCATAAATCTGTCCAAACCTGCTAAGTGTTCTTACAAATCCATCTCTGTCCATATTGTCAAAGACTCTACTTGCGCAAATTTCCATAATGTTGACCCGCTTATCACTATACTATCATGAAATCTTGATTAATCTATCAAATTGTACTTCTTCTAACTGACTATGTTGAATCTGTCTTCTCAAACTCTACAAGTTGCTCAAAGCATGGTTCTTTGGTCTATCACAACTATCACATAGACTCCCTCTGTCTAATATTTATATTATCTGGGAGTCTCTAAATCGGATTGCTCAGAACAATTCCTTCTCTGATGTGTATTCGTCATCATATTCATTGATATATTCATCATCATATTCATTGGTAGATTCATTATCTCGTTGTGCTATGACTTATTTCTTTCTATTTGTGGATTCATCTTTCACTACAATGCCTGAAAGTAAACTTTCTTGAACATGTTCCTTATTTACCTCTCCTTCCTTTCTTTCAGTTATTTTCCAAACCTTTCTGTATGTGACATATTTCTTTCTCTGTAGAATTTTCTTCATCTCATTTTATTGTCAATCTTGTGATCTCTAGTACCTGGTCTTTGTTCACTTGTTCTTCCTATTTTCTTTTCCATAATTTCTTATATATGATATCATTGTTCTGTTTCTTGGAAGTATCGATCATGCTTCTACAATCACTGGCCATGTTTCCATAGTTATGACATTTGTAACACTCATTGTTATGTGTGGCCACATAGGCACTTCTTTCTTGAACATTTCTTTTATAATCCCTGCAATATACAACCTTATGTCCAAAATTAGTACAATAAAAACAATGAACATAAAAGAAATTTGCATACCTGGGATTGAATGATATTATTTGTGGTGTAGTCCTTCTAATTTTCTACCTTGACTGATCGATAATGATTGAAGCTTCTTTGTGGCTTGAACAAAGATGGTGTTCTTGAAGATGTATCTTCAATATTTTTCTTGGATTCTGGTTGAACATGATTCCTTCCTTTGAGTACTTCTCCATAACTCACTCTATTTTCTTCATTCTTCTTTTCTAGCAACCTAGAGTGTTTATCTTCATTCTCTGTAACTGATGTGGATGTTTTTGTCTCTTCAATGTTCTTTTTGAGCTTGACGATTTTACTTCTCAATATGACAACTTCTTCTTCAAGATTCTCAACCTCTTCTTCTTTATTTAATATCTGAGACTTCATGACTTCTTTTGTTCTCTTCGCTTCTTCAAGTTGAATTTTGAATGTGATTATTTCTTCTTCAAGTACTTTCTCTTCTTGACCAAACTCTGACTCAAGCTCGTTTAGATCGTCAGTTCTTTCCTTAAGATAAACTATCAATATCTTCTCTCTGATTTATGATTCTTCCTTCTATGTTGTTATGTTGGCTTCCAAACATTGCTTTTGATATTCAAGATTTTCTTCAATCTTTATGGATTCTTCTAGCTGAGTTCTTAAGTTCTCAATGACCTGTTGGGATTCTTCAAAAATGTGAACACTTTCATTTTGTTTCATCAATTATTTCTTGAGTGACTTATTTTCTTCTTTTAGTTCATCTATAACACTAATCAATTATGCCTCATAATTGTCTTCTTTTTCAATTTGTTTTTCTGTCTCATTTCCTTCATGGGATTCTATTTCAAGATGTTTGCATTTTTCACAATTAAATCAAAAATACATACCTCTATTGATTATGTACTCTTCATCTTCTGAATCTGTTTGACATGGTGAACATATTTCTTCTTGATCTATACCTACATCTTCTTTGGTATTTTTTGAATCTGTGATGGGTGAAGAATATATGTCATGTAACTTATACCAAATTTCTTTGGTTGATGAAAATTTACAAGCCTTTTCTCTTACCGGATTAGTTAATCCTTCCCAAATGAAATCCATTTCTATTTTGTTATTATTTTTCAATTCCTTCTTGGTTGCAGTCTTTGCCCTTTTTTAAATATCATATCCTATAATAAACTAATAGCCAAATATAATTCTCTTGTTCCTATAAAAATACTTTCGTCCTTATGCTCCACATATCATACTTTAAACCATTATTCCCATTAAACAATGGTACTCCATTATCAAAATAATCCATGATCTCCTTCAAGTGGTTAAACGTTTTCCTGAAGGAACCTTCTCTGATACCAATTGTCGGATTACTGAGAGAGGGGGTGAATCAGTAATAAACAAATTCAATCCTTTTTAACCACGATATGCAAGTGTTATATCAATGTAGCATTATCATCCAATAGTTGCAGAGTAAATAAACAATGAACAAATGAGCAATCATACACATACACAGTACACCATTGTTTTTACATGGAAACCCAAAGTGGGAGAAAACCATGGAATGTTTTTTCTTATATGTCTTTAAGAATTACATTCATTAGCAGCACCAACTTCCTTTGTTTTCTAGTTGCAACTAGAAGGAGGCTCCAACCCCCTAATTTCTCAGGCTACAACCTGATGGAAGCTCCAACTCCCCAATTCATTGGCTACAACCAAAAAAATGCTATGACCCCCTATGTTCTTTGGATACAACTGGAAGGTGGCTACAACCACATGTCTTTTCCCCCTCCAACTTCCCTAACATATAATTAGAATGATGGAACCACTGTCACATTATCACTGTGAGATATATTGTTGTAAACTTGTACCAATCAACCTACACCAAACAAACTATACCAATAACCTGAACCATGCATCAACTTGTACCTCAACATGTAATCATCCTATACCATAAACATGTGAATCAACTATGAACCAACTTTTACCTCAACTTGTACCATGAAAAAGTGCATCAACCATGCACCAAACCTGTACAAATAACATGTCACAACAACTTGTCCAAACAACCTATCACAACAACCTATTTCATCAATATTATCAGCCAAATCAGATCTACTCACCAAGATCAATCACCAAGACAACTCTCAAATATTTGCATCAACCAATCATAACACAACAACTCATAATCATCACCAAGATCAATATGTGCTTCTAATAATATACCAATACAAGTATGCTACATCATCCATAAACCATGTGTCAACAATACTACTAACAAGTGCCTCCAACCATGTACTAAGTATGTATTAATCATGTATCAACTACTCATCAAATATGACTCGTCAAGATGTACCAACATCATCAACTATACACCTCATGCATGTGCCAACTCATCAACTATTTATCTCAACCATGTACCCAACATGTACCTCAACCAAAAGCCCGCATCAATTTCATCATCCAAATATGATTTGTAACTCTGTAACAATCCTAGTGTATAATATCACATACCTGCAAACCTTCCTTAACTTTAACAACAAGAGACTAGCATTTTCATCAAACTTTACTTTAGTCTCACATGACTAGTTTTGGATTAGTCAACAACCCTATCTTGAAATAATCATAACTATGTACCTATAATGAAAAAAGATCTAAAAATGGTACACAATGTTCTTCGGTGTCTTTTATGCAATTCCTCCATACTTCACTACTTGGAACCTCTCAGAAAAATAGTTATAGAAAAAATGGCATATCTTGCTGAATTATGACTTATTCTGGAGAGTGAACGTGTAGAGTGTGCCCCGCACAAAATATTTGTTGTATGGATCTGAAAATTGTACATAGAATACTACAGACTGTACACTAACCAATACATTTGGTCTTACTAAATTTGTATTTGTTATGAATAATTTATGACGTTTTTACCCGAAACACGTGTTTTAAACTAGTTTTAGGACTAGGTACAAACCCTATTTTCCACGACGTGTAACTCCAAAAATACAATGACCCGGGAGCTAAAATTTGAATCACATGTACATGAATATGTGTCCTCAATGGCCTCCCAATTTCACGGTCTGAATCATTCTATAAAAAATGTTATTGCAAAAATGGTGAGATGACCTGTAAATAACATACCTTAGAAAGCATCATGAAAATAATTTATCCTCCCTTGAATTTCGGCCTTCTTTACTTCACCTTCCCTCTGAAATTTGGCTCAGATATCCTTTGGTTACCTTAGTAATCTGTAGATATTCAATATGCTCAAGTTTGATTAAAATGATAGAGTCTTTCCTCTTATTTATATTTTCATGTAGCTTCCTCAAGGGGTTACCTTTTAACCATCTTAACCCACTTTCCTTATTTTAGGGTTAACCCACTTCTAACCACTTGTCAACTTAGTAATTTATCGATTAAATTTATTATTTAAATAATTTATTTTGTAGTCACTTTGAATTATAGTACACTCATCACTTCACTTTATTATTTACCTTCTAAAATCTCTTAAACCGCTTTGACTACTTTGACCTTTTGGGGCTTCTAGATGACTCATGAGGGTTCTCCAACTTCACATGGCCATAAATCTCTAACCATGAGGAGTTATGTGACTTTCCACATACCACTAGAAATGGCATGCAATGTACTTTCCATATAGAATATTCTTACAATCAAATATATCAAAACTCATACCATTATCCATCAAACAAACTTGGGTCCATTACCCAAACCTTTCTCCAACTTCACATGGCCATAACTTTCTAATCGTGAGGAGTTATGTGATGTTCCACATACCAATGGAAATGGAATGACATGTACTATCCATATCGAATAGTCTTACCATCAAATATATTAAAACTCATATCATTATTCATCAAACAAACGTGGGTCCATTACCCAAACCATTGTGCTACCAGAATTCACTACCTGACTTTCTTCAAGGGTTGACATCAATGAAAATGAACCCAATTAATCAATAGTTATGTCTAACCGAAGTCAAAAAAACTAAGTGCAACATAACCCTTGATGAACATTACAATGCAACATAAATATTAAGGAATGTAGTAATTTAACATAAAGTAAGACAAAATGAATGTCACAACTCAACATAAACCTTGATGAATGTTGCAATGCGACACAACCCTTAATGAATGTCACAATGTAACATCAAATTTGATGAAAATCACAATGCAACGAGACCCTTAATGAACATCAAAATGTGACATGACATTTGATGAACGATGTAATATGACATAGCCATTTACGTGGAAATATGGATGGACGTCATAATCTATAATAACCATTTACAAATGTCATCATCCAACATAATCATTTATGAATGTCACTATCTGAAAAAAATATTTATGAAGGTCACAATGTGACATCACATTTCATTAACATCACAATACAACAAGACCATTAATGAAGATTGTAATGTGATAGGACATTTGATTAATTTCGCAATATGACATAGCCATTAACATGGCAAGATGAATGCTACAATCTGAAATAACCATAAAGGAAAGTCACAATCCAACATAACCCTCGATGAATTCCACAATGTCACAATGTCATGATGTGAAAAAATTCTTTATGAATGTCACAATGTTATGTCACATTTCATTAACATCCCAATGCAATAAAATCATTAATGACCCTTTATGGATGTCACAATGTGACATCACATCAATGATACCACAATGCGACATAACCATTATTGAATGTGGGAAGGCGACAAAATTCAACCAAGATGAATGTATTGATTTTACATAACCAGGAGGAACATCACAATCAAACATATCCATACTATAAAATAAGCCAAAATGAATGTTACAATCTAAAATAACCATTGAAGAATGTTAGAGCCAAAAAAAACCATTCATGAACATCACCATATTATAAAGTAACTAAAAATGAATGTTGTGATTTAACGTAACTATTGAAGAATGTGGGATATGGCTAACGAAACTCAACAAAACTCAATGCAACATAAATATTAAGCAATGCAGGGATTTAACATAAAGTAATCCAAAATGAATGTCACAATCTGTCATCACCATTGAAGAATGTCACAACCCAACATAACCTTTCATGAATGTTAAAATGCCATAAAACACTTAATGATTGTCACAATGTGACATCACATTTGATGAACGTCACAATGCAACAAAACCCTTAATGAACATCGCAATGTGACATGACATTTGATAAACACCGCAATATGGTAGCCATTAGCATGGTAGTATGGATGTCATAATCTGAAATAACCATTTATGAATGTCACAATCCAACATAATCGTTGACGAATGTTGCAATGTGACAAAAATGTTTATGAATGTCACAATGTGACAAAACCCTTAATGACCATTGTAATATGATAGGACATTTGATGAATGTCACAATATGACATAACCATTAACGTGGCAAGATGAATGTTGCAATCTTAAATAACCATAATGGAAAATCACAATCCAACAAAACCCTCGATGAATGTCACAATGGCACAAAATCTCTTATATATGTCACAATATGACATAACCATTCTTGAATGTAGGAAGACGATAGAAGTCAACCAATATTAATGTATGAATGTCAAATAACCATCGAGGAACATTACAATCAAACATATCCATATTATAAAATAAGCTAAAATGAATGTTACAATTTAACATAATTATTAAAGAATGTGGGTTATGTCCAACCAAACTCAACAAAACTTTATGCAAAATAACCCTTGGTGAACGTAACAATGCAACACAAATATTAATAAATGTAGCAATTTAGCATAAAGTAAGACAAAATAAATGTCACAATATGACATCACCAATGAATAATGTCACAACCCAACATAACCCTTCATGAATGTTGCAATGTGACAAAACCCTTAATGAATGTCACAATGTGACATCACATTTGATGAATGTCACGATGCAACAAAACCTTTAATGAACATCGAAATGTGACAAGACATTTGATAAACACTGCAATATGACATAGCCATTAATGTGACAATAATCTTTATGATTGTCACAATGTGACATCACATTTCATTAACATGACAATACGAAAAAACACTTAATGAACATAATTATTGAGGAATGTCAGTTTTGGCCAACCAAAGTCAACAAAACTCACTATAACATAACTCTTGATGGACGTTACAATGAAACATAAATATTCAATAATGTATCAATTAAACATAAATTAAGTCAACATGAATGTCATAATATCACATAACCATTTAAGAATGCCACAACCCAACATAACCCAACATGAACGATGCAATGCAGCAACATCCTTAATGAATGTCATAATTTGACATCACATTTGATGAATGCCACAATGTAATAAAACCCTTAAATATGTCTATAAACTTTGCTAACATAAGTTAATACATATATTATATTAATATAAATTAATACAAACATTAATCTAAATTAATATAATATAAATTTAATATAAATATAATAATTATATAAATGTTGGAACTGTGGATTTTTTAGGAGAGATCATTAGTGTGTGTGTGTATATATATATATATATATGGAAAAGGATCAACACTAAAAGATATATATCCACAGAACAACAAGATATATCCTCAGGGAACCCCTCAAGGGGGAGAAAACCATGCAAACTTTCCTCAGTATAGATTCCTCCAACATGTACAATGTCATACAATTCTCTTTCACGAAATCAAGACCATAGAGACCCAGACACGAACCAAGAATAGCCTCCTAGATAAGTGTGTACTACTCTCTTGTACTTATATTCAATGAGTGATCAAAATGACTCAATATAACCTCTATTTATACTCTAAAAGACCTAAAATACATGCTTTATCAATAAACCCTTTTGCAATTACACTTAAGAATAACCAATACAATTACACTTAGGAATAACTTCTGAAATTACATAAAATATCAACACTCCCTCTTAATGAAGAAGGTATTATATCTTGCACAAACTATAACACTATCGCCATCCACACAAGCTCATCACCATTGATTGTCGAACACACGAATCTATACATCATAGGAAATCCATAGTGACTTCATAGCAAGCATCCATGGCCGGTGGGTATCTCTCCAATAGCTACAACATGTCATCATGAAACTATCCAGTTTCCTGTAGAAAACTCAGATATCTTTATGCATGACATCCAATACCTTGTGGTAACATATGTACCCTGTCTCTTCAGCATGCATCCAGGTCTGATGGGTATCTCTCCAATATCTACAACATGTCATCATGACATCCACTACCTTGTGATAACATTTGAAGCCATCACTGTTGGATTACTGAGAAGGGTGGTGAATCAGTAATAGCGTAATTATAATCCTTTTTATTCAAATAATCCAAGTGTTATATCAATGTATAATTATTATCCAATAATGAGCAATAATAAATGAAGAATCACACACATACACAATACACCAATGTTTTACATGGAAACCCAAATTGAGATAAAACCAGGGAATGTTTTTTCTTATATGTCTTGAAGAATTGCATTCATTGGAAGCACCAACTTCCTTTGTTTTCCAACTGCAACTGGAAGGAGGTTCCAACCCCCTAGTTTCTCTGGCTACAACCTAAGGGAAGCTCCAACTCCCCAATTCTCTGGCTACAACCAGAAGGAGGCTACAACCCCCTATGTTCTTCAGCTACAACTGGAAGGTGGCTACAACCACCTGTCCTTGCCTCGTCCAACCGCCCTGAAGTAAAAGTAGAATGATGGAACCACTATCATACTATCACTATGAGATATACCATTGTAAACCTAAACCATGAATCAACCATGCATCAACCTATACCTCAACCTGTAATAAAGTTTTACCATAAACAAGTGCATCAACCATGCACCAACCTGTACCATAAACAAGTGCATCAACTATGCACCAACCTATACCAAACAATCTGTAATCAACCTGTACCATAAACAAATGCAACCAACCATGTACCAAGTATGTACCAATCATGTGTCAACTACTCATCAACAATGACTCATCAATATGTACCAACATCATCAACTATACACCTCATGTATGTGCCAACTCATCAACTACTTGTCTCAACCATGTACCCAACTTGTACCTCAACCAAAAGCCCTCATCAATTTCATCATCCAAATATGATTTACAAATCTGTAATAGACCTAGTTTATATGATCACATACCTGTAAACCTTCATTAACTTTAAATAAAAAGAGACTAGCATTTACATCAAACTTTTCTTTAGTCTCACATGACTAGTTTTGGATTAGTCAACAACCCTAAATTGAAATAATCATAAATTTGTACCTGTAATGAATAAAGATATGAAACTGATATACAATGTTCTTTAGTATGTTTTATTCAATTCCTCCAGGTGTCACTACTTGTAACCTCTCATAAAATTATTTATAGCAAAAATGGCATACCTTGTTGAATTATAGCTTATTCTAGAGAGCGACATTGTATAGCGTGCCCCGCAAGAAATATTTGTTGAATAGATATGAAAATGTTACACAGAATACTATAGACTATTCTCTAACCAACACATTTGGTATTACTAAATTTTTATCTGTTATGAAGAAGTTATGACGCTTTTACCCGAAATACCTATTTTTTACTAGTTTTAGGACTAGCCACAAACCCTATTTTCCACGTAGTGTAACTCCAAAAATACAATGACCCACAAGACAAATTTTTTACCATAGATAATTGGATATTTTTCCTCAATGGAATAGCAATTTCATAGTATGAATCATTCTAGAAAAAAAATTATTGCGAAAATGGTGAGATTACCTGTAAATAACATACCTTAGAAAGCATCATCAAAAGAATTTATCCTTCCTTGAATTCCAGCCTTCTTTTCTTCACCTTCCCTTAGAAATTAGACTTAGATATCCTTTGGTTACCTCATAAACCTATAGGTATTCAATATTCTCAAATGTGTCTAAAATGAGAGAGCCTTTCCTCTTATTTATACTCTCCAATTAGCTTCCTTAAAAACATCTTCTAGGTCACTTTGCCCACTTTCCTTATTTTAGGGTTAACCCACTTCTAATTTCTCCATTAAATTTATTATTTAAATAATTTATTTCGTATTCACTTTGAATTATAGTAGACTCATCAATTCACTTTATTATTTACCTTCTAAAATCTTTCAAACCACTTTGACTACTTTGACCTTTTAGGGCTTCTAGATGACATAAGAGGGTCCTCCAACTTCATAAGGCCATAACTCTCAAACCGTGACGATTTATGTGACGTTCCACATACCACCAGAAATGGAATGAAATGTACCATATATATGGAATAGTATTACCTGCAAATATATCAAAACTCATACCATTATCCATCAAACAAACTTGGTTCCATTACCCAAACCTAGGTTCTCCAACTTCTCATGGCCATAACTCTCTAACCGTGAGGAATTATGTGACATTCCACATACCACTAGAAATGGAATGAAAAGAACTATCCATTTAGGATAGTTTCAATGACAAATTCACTGGCCTTCATCTCATTATTCCACAAATAATCATGGCTTCTCTAACCATACTTCTAGGATAACTCAATCTGCAAAGCATCTTCCTGTGAGGGCTTTCACCATAAAGGGACCACTTTGGAGTTCATCCATTTCTACTTATTATCAACCTTGAAAAGAAAATAACAAGTCATATTTACATCAAACAATCTTGGGTCCATTACCCAACCTTTGTGCTATGGGGATTTCTTCAAGGGTTGACATCAATAACAACCAACCTTAATCAACAATCTCCCCCTTTGGCATTGATGGAAACACTCTGATGCAATACTGAAATCAGATCACTCATGCTCCCCCTAAAACCATGCCTCTGTCCTCTACATCTGATAAATCTTCTCCCCCTGGAACCATGCCTCTGTCCTCTACATCTGATAAGTCTCTCCCCCTTTGTCATCAATGGAAAATATATCTTTCCATCTGGGGTTTCTCCCCCTAAACGAACTATGTTCTTATGGTTCTTCCTTGTGTACATCTAAGACATATAAGATAAGCATTCAAAATCATTCATTTTGGAGTAGAAATAACTCTGAGTCTCTGGTGAAGATACTCAAAGCCTTCTCGTGGAAGTGGTTTTGTAAAGATGTCTGCCACTTGCTCTTTTGTGCCCACATACTCAATTCTGATGTTCTTTTCTACAACCTGTTCCCATAAAAAGTGATACTTGATTGGAATGTGCTTCGTCTTGGAGTGCATCACTGAATTATTTGAGATACTGATGGCACTTATATTATCACAATACATTGGAATGAGCTCATCATACTCAACCTAAATATCTATCCGAGTTTGTTTCATCCAAAGAACCTTTGAACAACATGATGTTGCTATAATGTACTCTGCCTCTGTTGTATATAAGGATATTGATGATTGTTTCTTGCTTATCCATGATACTAAACACTCACCCAAGTAGAATGTTTCTCCACTGGTGCTTCATCGATCATTAATACAACCTATCCAATCCGCAACTGTGTAGGCAATAAGTGATAGATCCTTTCCTTTTGGATACCATAATCCAAAATCTTCTCTTCCTTTGAGATATCTGAAAATCCTCTTCACTTCTAATACATGTGATTCATTTGGTGTTGCTTGAAATCGTGCCACCTATCCAAATGCTTGCATTACATCTGGTTTGGATGTTGTCACATGTACTAGGCTTCCAATCATTGACCTATATTGTCTCTGGTCTGTAGACTTTGAATCATCATCTTTTCTCAACTTGCAACTAGTTTGCATGGGAGTAATAACTGGTTTGAAATATTTCATACTAAACCTTTTTATCATTTCTTTGATATACTTGGTTTGAGAAAAAAAAAATCCTTGGTTGCTTTGGCATATCTGAAGTCCCAGAAAGAAGGATAGTTCTCCAAGTAATGACATTTCAAATTCATTCTGCATATCTTTTTCAAATTTCTGTCTTAACCTGTCATCATCACTACCAAAAATAATATCATCAACATAAACTTCAATTATTAAAATATTACCTTCACTTACCTTGATGTAGAGGTTGTTGTCTACACTTCCTTTTATGAACCCTGCCTACAGTAGATACTTATCAAGTCTAGAGTACCATGCACTAGGAGCCTGTTTTAGACCATACAAGGCCTTCTTTAATTTACACACATAATCTATGTTTTATGACAACTGAAATCCTTCTGGTTGTTCAATGTAGACTTCTTCTTCAAGTTCCCCATTTAGAAAAGATAACTTTACGACCATTTGATACATTTTGATATTTTTGGAGCATGCATAAGATAAAAGCAAACAGATTGCTTCCATTCTGGCAACTGGGGAAAATGTCTCTTCAACGTCGATTCCTTCAACCTGTGCATATCATTTACATACCAATCTAGCTTTATTCCTTGTAACCTGTCCATCTTCATTCAATTTATTCTTGAAGACCCACTTTGTGTCAATCACATTCTTATTATTTGGTCTTGGAACCAGTTCCCAAGTTTCATTTTTCTCTATTTGATCCAATTCTTCATCCATGCCCTTATTCCAAGATTCATCCTTGCTAGATTCTTCAAAACAGTTTGGTTCAATTATAGATAAAAGTGTTAGGTGTGTTTGTTCTGGTGACCATATTCTTCTTCTAGTCTCAACTCCTGCATATTTGTTTCCGATAATATGATCTGAAGGATGATTCTTATGTACTTGTTTACTAGGTGTCTTTGGAGACACGTGTTGAACTTTCTCTTTTGCTTCTATCGGATTCTCTTTATATTCCTCTTCTACTTATTTTTCATCTTCTGCTTCTTCTTCTAAGGGTTGTTTCATTGATTCATTTTCTTCCTTTGATTCCGGTCTTCCTGTTTCATTAATTGTTAAATTGATGCTTTCCACAACTCTGTTCAACCTGACGCAGACCCCCAACCCTCGGGCCGAGATCCACTCATAGGATCGTTCTTTATCTCCTTTGAGCCGGATTGGCTCTTTTGATTCCCTGCTGGAATCACAAATTATCAGTCCACATGTCCTTCGAGAAGCTCCCCTGTGTGAACAGAACTAGGCACGAGATCCACCTCCTCCAAGCGACCACAGCGCTATAACCAAGGCCCAATTCCAAAGGTGCTTGTTGCCACTCACAATCTCGTGAGTTCACAAGTCAAAACTCTCGACTCCTCCTTTCCAAATTCACGATACCCGAAATGTCGATACAGGTATAGCTCCTTCCCTTGTCAGCACCCTCCACACATGACCACTGGTTGGGCTTAATGTTATCAGCTCTCATTATTCACCCCTTCGTGAGTTTCAACGTCAAGCTCCCATGCTCTTATCTCGTGAGTTACCGAGACGCGAGAAGTCAATAGAATGTTGACTCCTTCCACTAGTCAACGTGTGTCTGCATGTCTATCACACAGGCCCACCTTGTGGTTCTATCACGTGTCTCTCATGCCTAGATTCGACACTTTGTGACTTCGCTCCCCCAAGCACTGCCTCCTTTGTATCACGACACCTGAAGTGTCGAGATCCCGAACTCCTCGATACTCCTTATCGCAACTCACGACTTTGGGACTTTCGGGACAAAATTCTCGACTCCCTATCCTCCTAATTTTCGAGGTGTTGAATTCCAATGTGTCATAAATGAGGGTCCCACAACAGAACTTCTCACCCTGTCGGGACTTCGCACTTTGCGATTTCACAAATCTTTTTGCAAGGTTTTTGGTCCTTCAACTCGCGAATCCCCGAAGAGAGAATTCACGAGTGATCCAACGACTCCTGTCAACTTGGATCCTATGGTCCAATCTCTCCTGAGCTTGCACTTGAAGAATACTTGTCGTAACTTCCCTACTCCTCTGCAAGATCTGATGGCTCTTGGAATTTCGTGAATTCTCCACGGAGAATTCCGACCGTCCAATTCCTCTTTGTCAATTCCTACGAAATGAAAAAGGTATTCCTTCACGGAACTTGTCCACTCGCAAAACAACTTTGCTACACCTCCTTCCAACACTTCAAGGCACTAGCCCTCTTGAGCCTTTCTTCGATAACTTCGAAGACTCTATCCCTCCTGAGCTTGCTTAAAAATCCTCAAGTACTCTGGGGATAACTCCTGCGCACACTCCTTGCGGCACTTCTTCAAATACACTCTAGTATTTGAACCTCTTCGACTATGTGCACTCCTTGCAACAATAGTATTTCAACGATTCCCTCGGGTTGTAAGCTCTGAGACTCTACTCGGCCTGTGCACACCTTGCATCCTGCACACACCTTGCACAGCTCCTGTACTTAACTTGCACTTCCGTGAGAATGAGAATAACGTTATCTCTTCTGAGCTTTCAGAGATGAAACTCTGAACCCTTGTCAATGCACTCCTTGCGGATAACTTCACTGCACTCCTTGCAGGAATTCTTGCTCAGATAGAGAAACAATTGAAACTCATTCCTTACTCTTCCTCTCTCAAATTCCAAACACTTAACAAGAAATCATTCATACATAGCGTAACAACAAATGTATAACAGAAAGAGTAAAAACAACCATGAGCATAACATTCAACATGCATACACAAAAAGTATTAGAACACCATGAGTCTGAGTCAAAACTTTATATATTAATCTCAGAACTTCTGTACATGGCCTCTTCTACACAACTCTATGCTTCTTCTCCTCTATGCTCTATGCACGATTGATCATGCTAATGTTACAATGATACAAGATGAGGGTGTCTATAGTTGGTTTTCTCTCCACTCCTAAAACTGTCTAATCTGGAATTCAAAGCTACCTACTTACATTTATTATACATAAATTCCTCTACCTACTACAGACGAGAGTGAATCGCTCAAGGTATGTTTACAATCTGCAAGTATGCCCTTTCTTAACTACTTTATTTAAGTTTTGGCGCATCCTTCTTCAAAACAGTTTTAAACACTTTTGAACATGTGCCAAAAATGTGTCGGCACTGCTCGCGCTCGCTTGCTGGTGATGATGCTCCTGCATCACAACCTTATATTGTAACACTTGTATGCTTTTTTGGTACTTGAGTAACCAACAAGTACTCCTTTTTCCACATGAGAGTCAAACTTTCTCATTCTACCATCTTATCTTTTGATATAGCATTTGCTTCCAAAAAGTCTGAAGTGCTTTAAATTTGTTGGTCTTCCTTTCCATAGTTCGTAAGGAGTTTTGTCAGTGTTGTTTATGAGCATTACTCTATTTTGAATGTGAATTGTTGTATGCACTGCCTGTGTCCAAAAAATATCTATCAATTTCAAATCCATTAACATTGTTCGAGCCATTTCCTGTATTTTCTTGTTTTTTCTTTCAACAACTCCATTATGTTGAGGTGTCCTAGCAATGGAGAATTGTCTTTTTATTCCATGATTGTTGCAGTAGTCCATAAATTTCTTTGAGGTGAACTCTCCTCCATTATCAAATATCAAGAATTTGATTTTTGAATCCATTTCATTTTCAACCATTTCCTTGTAGATCTTGAAGTTTTCAAAAGATTTTGACTTATTCTTGAGAAAGAAAAATGTAGTCATTCGTATATAATCATCAACTAATAACATGAAGTATTTATCACCTTTTAAGCCCTTTGTTTTAGTTGTTCCAACTAGATCAGTATGCCCAATTTCTAGTGGTCTTGTCGTTGAATATTCCTTTGATTTAAACCTGGTCTTTGTTTTCTTTCCTTGTTGACAATGCTTGCATAAAGTGTTGGTTGGTTTCGTGATCTGGGGCATTTCTCTGACTGCTTCTCTTTTTCTAACTTTGACAAGGTTATCAAAATGTATGTGCCCCATTCTTCTGTGCCATAGCCAACTTTCATATTCATTTCCTAGACAACACTTTTCATTTCCAATTTCACTTAACACATATATTTTGCTTGAAGTTCTTGCAGTTGTAGTGACCAATTTCCCTGAACCTTCTTTTCTTATCTCACACTTTTGTGAATCGAAAGTAAATTTATGAACTTGGTCACACATTTGACTCACACTTAGAAGATTATGTTTCATATCTTCTACTAGTAGAACATTTTCTTCCTTTTAATTCTTGTTCTCAATTTGGACTGTGTATTTTCCAATGATTTTGGTTGAATCATCATTTCCGAAGGAGACTGATCCATCTCTTTCCTTTTGTAATGTAAGAAACTTGTCTCTATCACCTGTCATTTGTTTTGAACATCCACTGTCAACATACCAACCACATTTCTTCTTCTTAGTTGTTAGAGCAATTGTGCATTCTTCATTGCTATATTGATCTTGCTTTCTTATCCATGTCATTTTTTGAGGTTCTTTAGGAAGGACTGTCATTCTGCAATCTTTGGCCACGTTTCAAAAATTGTTACATTTGTAACATTCCACTTTAGTTCTCAAAGATTCAAACCTTTTGTAACTTCTTCTTCATGTTTCACCAGGTCTTCTTGAATAAACCCTTTGTGTATGACTCTCAAAGTTGTTATTGTTCCTATTGTTAGCTTTTCAATTCACATCTTTTTGTCCAAAATTATTACATTCATAACATAAACCAAAAAATATAGTTTGATACTGGGGATTTGAAGATCTTCTGAAAGGACATGCTCTTATGAATCCTTCTTCTTCTTGAGGCCTATATGTCTGTTGTTGATTCCGAAATCTGAATCTTCTTGGTGGAGGGTCCCTGTAATCTTCCTTGCATATCTTCTTATCCCCTTTGATTGTTTCTTCATAACTTTTTGGATATGTTTCTTACTCTATTGTTTTGGAGCTTGATCCCTTTTTTGTCTAATTGTATCCAAGTTTGGACTTGTCAATATGATATTTTTGACTACTGATAATGTCATCCAGAACTTTTGAGCTATTCTGCATATTTTTTTTTTGAATATCCTTTCTTAGTGCGACAATCTATGCTTCCAAGTTTCCAATGATCTTGTCCTTTTCTTCTATATTTCTTTGAGTGCTTCATCAATTCTTTTATCTTCTTCTATTTGAACCTTCAATTTTGTGATCATTTGTTCTAGTTCTCGAGTATCATTTTTCTTGTCTAGTTTTGCTTGTAGTTTCTTGTTTTTCTTCTTTTATCTTCAGATAACTTCTATGGAACACATTAATTCTTCTCGATAGTCAACTTATGCTTCTTCAATTTCTTCTTAGACTTCTTCATATTCTTCTTCATCTTCATCATATTCTTCTTCAGAGTCTTCTTTGTCAGAGTCTTTTACTGCCATGAATAGAACTCTTCATGTCTCACTGTCACTGACTTCATCTTCATATGATGATGAGATGTCTTCTTTGGTGCATAAGCTTTTCTTGAAAAATTTCTGTGTAGTTCTTTTGTCTTTATATGTGTGTTTGTCTTTTGAGTAACCTTTATCATTTCTCTTTTTCTTATGAGGAAATTTGTTAGCAAAATGACCAATACCATCAAAATTAAAACAAATTAAAGGAAGCTTACCTCTATACCTACCGTTGGTTCCCTTGTTCAGTCTTTTGATGAAGTTGGCCACTTCTTCATCATCTTCCAAGACATCAATGTTGCTGCAATATTCTTCTTGTTCCTTTTTCTTTTGCTTTGATCTTTTGGATGCTTTGAAGGCTTCTTCTTTTACATCTGGATTTTCCTGTTTAGTTCTCATTTCATATGTTGTGAAGATTTCATGCAGTTCGTCCATGCTTATTGATTTTAGATATGATCTTTCTTCTAGTGTTGATATCTTAGGGTTAAATCTCATATAAAGATATCTTAGTACCTTTTGAACAATTACAGATTCTTTGATTTCTTCTCCCAATCCTATGATTGCATTCACTGTTTCATCGACTCATAAGAAGTAGGCTGCAGTATTCTCATCATCCTTCATTTTTAATTGTTTGAACTGACCTCTGTAAGTTTAAAGCTTTGTTTCTTTGACTTGTGTATCTCCTTCATAAATATTTCGAAGCTTGTCCCAAATATCTTTAGTGGATTTACAATGTGGAACTTTGGTGAATACCGTATCACTGAGACCATTCAAAAGTGTATTTTTGGCTTTGGAATTATTCTCATCGCGTTTCACTACTTTGTCATTTGTTGGTGGAACTGTTGGTGTTGTGTATCCATCTACAATTTATTGTCAAACTTGAAATCCATGTGCCTGTATATATGTCTTCATCCTTATGCTCCAAAAAGAATTATGTCCATCAAACTTTGGTATTCCATTTTTATACAAGTTGGTACTCTCCATGATCTACCTTTCAATGGTCAAACTGATTTCTGAAGGAACTTGCTCTGATACCAATTGTTGGATTACTGAGAGGGGCGGTGAATCAGTAATAACGTAATTATAATCTTTTTTCTTCAAATAATCCAAGTGTTATATCAATGTAGAATTATTGTCCAATAATGAGAAATAAGAAATGAACAATCACACACATACACAGTACACCAGTGTTTTATGTGGAAACCCAAATCAGGAGAAAACCATAGAATTCATTTTCTTATATGTCTTGAAGAATTACATTCATTGGAAGCACCAACTTCCTTTGTTTTCCAGCTACAACTGGAAGGCGGCTCCAACCCCCTAGTTTCTCAGACTACAACCTGAGGGAATATCCAACTCCCCAATTCTTTGGCTACAACCAGAAGGAGGCTACAACCCCCTATGTTCTTCATCTACAACCGGAAGGTCTCTACAACTGCCTGTCCTTTCCCCGTCCAATTGTCATGAACTAGAAGTAAAATGATGGAACCATTGTCACACTATCACTGTAAACCTATACTAATAAACCTGAACCATGCATCAACCATGCATCAACTTGTACCTCAACTTGTAATCAAATTGTACCATAAACAAGTGCATCAACCATGCACCAACATGTACCATAAACAAGTGCATCAACCATGCACCAACCTGTACCAAACAATCTGTAATCAACCTGTACCATAAACAAGTGCAACCAACCATGTACCAAGTATGTACCAATCGTGTGTCAACTACTCATCAACTATGACTCATCAATATGTACCAACATCATCAACTATACACCTCATGTATGTGCCAACTCATCAACTACTTGTCTCAACCATGTACCCAACTTGTACCTCAACCAAAAGCCATCATCAATTTCATCATCCAAATATGATTTGTAACTTTGTAATAGACTGTTATAACCCTAAATTGCACCATCCTTGCTTACCTGGCATCAGGCCTACTCATGCCTCTTCCTAGCCAAAGCCATGCTGAACAATTCCTTAAAAAACCACTTAAATCAAGGAACCCACGCCCTAACCTCTAACTGGGCGCGGGTGACCGCTTGCTGGCCTTCTACTACACGTGGGTATCCGCAGGCTAACCCACTACAGCCCGCGGGTACCTAACAAAGAAAAAAATCAGGAAAGTTT
>ML776871.1:1209667-1220097 GCA_009831015.1 Picea engelmannii
AGCCAGTTTTGTCCCAACCCTTTAGCCTTGCCTCAAGCTTTAGGAGAAACTCAAGAAGCAGCAGTTGGAGGACAAAAAGAAGAGGAAGAGCCCAGGATCAAGATCGTGGAACGGTGACCGGCCTCAGAAATCATTGTAAGTTGATTCATATTGAAGTTAATGAAAAAGATACTTTTTCCATCCCGAATACATGAATCTCATCTATGTTATTCGATTTATGTTTTCTCTCTAACCCCCTAGTAGATCAGTAGCATGCATGCATAGTATTGTCTTGATTGCAGGAAGCTTTGTGGAAGGAGCAGCAGCAGCAAGGATATAACAACTCAACGAAGGATCTACTTCAACCGTCGGAAAAAGGTTGGTTTATTCTTCCCGTGTTTGCCTGAGAAAAGGGGTTGAGATTTTGGGTAGAAGGTTAAAAGTTAAATCTTAAGGGTCATGATCTGCGTATAAGTTTTGAGCCCTAGCTTATTAGTCTGTAGGGTAGAATACCCAACAACATAGACCTGGTGTAACAACAAGAGACTATCATTTACATCAAATTTTTCTTTAGTCTCACATGACTAGTTTTGGATTAGTCAACAAGCCTAACTTGAAATAATCATAACTTTGTACCTGTAATGAATAAAGATATGAAATTGATACACAATGTTCTTAAGTATGTTTTATTCAATTCTTCTAGGTGTCACTACTTGGAACCTCTCATAAAAGTAATTATAGAAAAAATGGCATACCTTGTTGAATTCTAGCTTATTCAAGAGAGTGATCTTGTAGAGTGTGATGTGAACTAAATGTTTGTTGAATCGATATAAAACTATTACATAGCATACTAAAGACTATAATATAACCAACACGTTTTTTCTTACTGAATTTGAATCTGTTATGAAGAAGTTGTGACGTTTTTACCCGAAACACATGTTTTTGACTAGTTTCAGGACTAGCCACAAACTCTATATTCCACAGAGTGTAACTTGAAAAATAAAATGACCCACAAGCTAAATTTTTCACCACATATACTTGGATATGTTTCCTAAATGGTATAGAAATTTCACGGTCTGAATCATTCTATAAAAAAAGTTATTGTGAAAATGGTGACATGACCAATAAATAACATACCTTAGAAAGCATCATCAAAAGAATTTATCCTTCTTTGAATTCTGGCCTTATTTTCTTCACCTTCCCTCAGAAATTAGGCTTAGATATTCTTTGGTTACCTCAGAAACCTATAGGTATTCAATATGCTCAAGTGTGTCTAAAATGAGAGAGTCTTGCCTCTTATTTATACTCTTCAAGTAGCTTCCTTAAAAACATCTTTTAGGTCACTTTGCCAACTTTCCTTATTTTAGGGTTAACCCACTTCTAATTTCTCCATTAAATTTATTATTTAAATAAATTATTTTGTATTCACTTTGAATTATAGTACACTCATCAATTCACTTTATTATTTACCTTCTAAAATCTCTTAAACCACTTTGACTACTTTGACCTTTTGGGGGTTCTAGATGACATAAGAGGGTCCTCCAACTTCGTAAGGCCATAACTCTCAAACCATGAGGAGTTATGTGACGTTCCACATACCACCAGAAATGAAATAAAATTTACCATCCATATAGAATAGTATTACCTGAAAATATATCAAAACCCATACCATTATCCATCAAACAAACTTGGGTCCATTACCCAAACCTGGGTTCTCCAACTTCTCATGGCCATAACTCTCTAACCGTGAGGAGTTATGTGACATTCCACATACCACTAGAAATGGAATGAAAAGCACTATCCATCTAGGATAGTTCCAATGACAAATTAATTGACCTTCATCTCATTATTCCACAAATAAGCATGGGTTCTCTAACCATACTTCTAGGATAACTCAATCTACAAAGCGTCTTCTCGTGAGGGATTTCACCATAAGGGGACCACTTTGGAGTTCATCCATTTCTACTTATTATCAACCATGACAAGACAATAACAAGTCATATTTATATCAAACAATCTTGGGTCCATTACCAAACCTTTGTGCTACGGGGCTTTCTTAAAGGGTTGACATCAATGACAACCAACCTTAATCAACAATCACTCCCTCTAAAGAGGGACTACATCAATCTTGTCCGTAAAGTAATCAAACTTCATCCTTGACAATGGATTTTTCAGCACATCTGCAACTTGCTCATCGGTAGCCACATATTGGAGAGCCTCATTGCTCCCTTCTGCAATATAACTTTGATATAGTGATACCTAATTTTGATATGATTCAAATTATCATGAAACATAGGATTCTCTGACAAATTTATACAACTTTGGTTCTCACACAAGATGCAGGTCACCTCCATCGTAATATCGAATAATCCAATCAGCAATTTTTGAAGACATACTACTTCATGACTTGCTCCACATGGTGCCACATACTCTACCTCAGTTGTACTTATCTCACTGTATTCAACATACTTGAGCCCATAATCCATTGTACCTTTAAGGTACCTCCTCACATGTTTTACTGCAATCAAGTGAACACGTCTGGGGTCAACCATGTACTGACTCAGGGTGTTCATAGTAAAACATATATTTAGTCATGCATTCGTCAAATACATCAACAAACCCACCATCTACTTGTATAATGTAACTTCCACAATCTCTAAAGTTGTATCCTGCAACAACTTCAGATTTGATACCATAGGTGTAGTCATTTCCTTGCAATCCAATATCCTGAACCTCTTCAGGATTTCCACTGCATACTTCTCTTGACCTAGGAAGATTTAACTAAGCTTTTTCCATACCTCCAGTCCCGAGTAATAGTGAATCATACCAATATACTTCATATCGAACTTAGATGCCAACTCCCTATGTCACTGAAAACCCTAATTGCTCAATCTGCCTCATTGGTTTCTCCCTCTGTGACTCTGTCACAATAATTCCATTTTCCAAGGCACACAACATCATGATAACCACCACAACAACACATTGACATAAGATTCATGTGATCTCAACTACAGACGATTTTTCATTGCTTCTTATGTTCATCTCAATCACTCCTCACAAAATACTCATGTTGATCTTGATCTTCTTCTCTGTCAGGTTCTCTACCTGAGCCCTGAACTCTTAGAATCTGTTGAATACCTTATCCTTGGTCTTCATGAATAAGATCCATGATTGTCACATAGTATAATAATCTCGGTAAACTGTCATGTACCTAGAAGCACCACAATATACTAATCAGGTATCCATGGTAACTTTCTTTCAAAAACATTATCCATTACTCCCTGTGGTTTATCCAATATAAAGTCGACATCCAATATTTATCCTTCCATGCCCTCTTTCACCAATTTGCTGCACTATTATATTACTGCTTTATTCGGGTCTTCTGTCATGTAAGAAAAAATAACCTTTGCCAATAAGCATTGTAAATGATGGATTTTATCTATTGCATTAGATGAATAATTATCGACGACTTTCCATGTTTCGAACAAGCAACTATTTTCAACTTTTGTCCAGTGCTTGGAATTCTCTATATTACACCATTCTCTGATGGAAAGACTCTCCATTTTTTTATGAGTTCTGTAAGTGGATCCTTAATCCCCTTTTCCAACACCTGATACTGCTCACGTTTATCCCCAATGTTTTGTATACTTTGTCATCTCCCAGACTGAGTGATTTGACTTTCTCATTTAAACTATCAACAAATTTCACGTATTCCCATGTTTGAATGAAGATTGGATAACATTTTCCATAACTTCAGAATAATAATCATCACTGTCATGATAAAAGTAGATCACAAAATGGATCATTGACATTGAAGTTTTTGTTATCTTTCCACAAATGTGCCTTTTCTTCATTAGCAAATGTCCCTGTCCCAACTTCACCTTATGTAGTCCCTGTTTCGAGTCTTATTAAGTAAATCAATTCATGGGGACTGCGCTTACCCTCATCTTGGACTTGGTCCATATAATTTTCTACTTTTCTCAAGCCCCATATATTGGCTATCCACAGGTTGGAGGCCCTCTATCCTGGCATTAGTATGATCTCCAAAAAGATAGATGATAGAAAATGTTTTACAATGGTCGATATCAAAACTATCAAAGGACCTTGAAAGAAAGACCAATTGAGTTTGTTGAGTGGCACCCTGATTTTTTTCCGCCAATGTTGTAGATTAAATAATAATGAAATGGAATCTAAGTATGGGTTGAACTTCTCGATAATATTAACACGTTTTTTTCTTTCTTTATATCACGAATTCTTTTCTCCCGAATTCTTTTGTTCCTAACTAATAGGAATGTCAAGAATACATTGAGATCATCATGTGCATCTTCAATACTTATACTCTGAAAATACTCTTAAGATATAAACATCACCCCACAGAGCGAAATTCATTCATCTAATGCAGGCAATGATCCATCCGATTAGGATGATTGTAAACTGACCAACAATCACAAACTGAGAAAATGTTCTTTTATTCACTCGATTGAGTGAATCATAATATGAAATTGAATGTATCTCCATTTAATGACATAATCCAACATTTTATTACGTGATCCTTAGTATTGTTACACTCTCGCTTCTCACATGGATTACAACAACACGAGAGTGTTGAAGGAATCTTTTTGAGACATGATCTTATGAATGCTTCTATCGATCATGGCCACATGGATTAATAAAAGAAGAAAATATATAATCATTGTGAATAGGATATTGTCGGACACTATGGACCATTCTATTTCATACCATTTGATATTCATATTAAATTCGGGAGGAGGAGCACTCGATAATTCATTTGGATTCTTCACTTTCCAAATAGAATGAAGCCCAGAGAAAATATAAAGTATTATACTCAATGCCAATGTTGTAAGATCGCTCCCCACCATAGTATAGCCTAAAAAAACCATTCCTAGAAGCAAATAAACCATGACCACGAACATCATAAGTCTTCCACTATCAATCACCAGTTGATTTTTAACCAAATGGCCACCACCTCTTTTGTTTTGTAGTTGATGCATGAATATACATTGATATGTGAATAATCAATAAAAGAGAGCAAGTGGATAATAAAGACACTGAGAACAAGAGCATGTCATGGAATCTAAATATCCCTCCTCTTCCACGCCTTCCACACATCATATAAGAGAAAAGAAACTATTGGAACTAACCAAATGCACCAGGCTACTAGATCTTATGTCCTGGGAAGAATTATAATGTGCACTTGTTTTCCATATTTATTACACCCAAGGAATTTCTTCGACGAGGGCGTATCCATTGTACTTTGAAGATACAACGATGGGATTTTTGTTTCTGAGTCCATATTTACAATAGATGGCTTCAGATTTTGGGCATGGAACCAACTTTGTAGCAACATGTGCCACTGCTCATGACACATATTCCTTCATTGCTCCCATTTGTCTCACTCTTCAGATCAATCTCTCCCACTGAATCCAAACGAAAGATATCTCTCTTATTTTTCCAGGCCCTCCTATGAGGGAGTTATACATGTTCTCGCTCTGGTACCATGTTAATTTTTCAAGAGAGATGATTATTGTATATATACATATTATTATTTAGTATGCAAAAGGATCACAACTGAAAGATAGATATCCACAAAACAACAAGATATATCCTCAAGGAAACCCACAAGGGGGAGAAAAACCTTGCAAACTTTCCTCAATATACATTCCTCCAACATGTACAATGTCATACAATGTTCTTTCACAAAATCAAGACCAAAGAGACCCATACATGAACCAAGAATAACCTCCTAGATAAGTTTGTACTACTCTCTTGTACTTATATTCAAGGAGTGATCAAAATGTCTCGATATAACCTCTATTTATACTCTAAAAGACCTAAAATACATGACTTATCAATAAACGCTTTCACAATTACACTTAGGAATAACCAATACAATTACACTTAGGAATAACTTTTAAAATTACATTAAATATCAACAGGATCATTATATAAATTTGGTCTCAAAAAACATTAATCATTATCATTAATATTAATATATCTATTCATTAATAATAAAGTTCCGAATAAACTTTGTTAATATAAGTTAATGCATATATTATATTAATATAAACATTAATATGAGTTAATATAATATAACATTATAGTATAATATTTATCGATTAATAATAAAGATTTCTATAAATTTTGTTAATATAACTTAATACATATATTTTATCTAAATTAATAAAATATAACTTTAATATATTAAATAATTATATAAATGTTGGAATATTATATAAATTATATAAATTCAGTTTCAAACAACTTTAATCATTATCATTAATTTTAATGTATCTTTATTCTTAAAGTTGTGTAGGTACTTTGTTAATATAAGTTAATACATATATTAGTTAATATAATAGAACATTGTAGTATAATAGTTATGTATGAATATCGATATAATTTTATTGATTAATTAATAATAAACTTTTAATTATTAGAATATGTGTTTATGCACTCATGGATTACTATAAACTACTACTTTAATATTATTAATGTGTTTGTATATGTCAATAGACATATATTTATCACATACTATCGGGAAAAAAATTATTCATGGGCTAAATATACATCTATCGACATATACATATACATTAATAATATTAATGTGATTGTTGCTAGTAGTTATTTATAATTTATTATTCCAGGGAGGAAGGTGCACAAGGGGCAAACTAGAACACATTTATGAATGGTACTTTGGGGTAATGACAAATAACTAAGTGAAAGCATATGCTTTATTGAAAGGGGCCACTCTAACTCTCTCTATGCACATCAAGAAGCTAATAGTTTTGGGGACTCTCGCCTAATTATTCAGATGGGCATATATATGGTCTCAGTTTTGGAATGGATACGATATATATATAAGAAATTTGAAAACTTGGAGTGGTACCATGTGCTTGTGGAAGACAATGGAGAAAAAGTGGATTCAAGAGATAATTTGGCAATTATTAAAAATAAGGGGTCCTAACATTATTCATTCTCGTTACGAATCTTCAATTCCATAGTATATTTATTCAATGCACGTATTAATCATAGCAACAATTGGAGGTCAGTCAAACTAAAGGCTCCCACATAGAAAATATTGCATGTACAATGTCGCTCAACCCCCAAGGCTATCTACATTTAGTGTCAATCTCAAGTAATGACCCCTGCACTTCGTTTCTTGATCACCAAGGTGGGATAATGATGCTTCTTGGCTCTCGTAGCATGGAGAGGATGAGCTATTGTGAATTGTTGATGGAAAATTTGGATACATTGAAAACAAAACTCGGAGAGATAAGGTATTGGACTCAACAGTCTCCTTCATAGCAAGAAGGAATTGTGGATCCAAAAGATAAAAGAATATAGTGCTCCCTCTCACATATTTAATTCACTATGTCTTCTCCAGTTTATTTTTCTCTGTAAAATTTTGGTAAGCTTCTATAGAATTTCAGGACTCTACTCTATTTTGAACGGGATGTAATAGGCCATCTAGAAATTTGTTGATAAAAAATTGGTCACCTATATTTTCTCATTCCTAGAATAACTAAATAAATTTGATATCAGAAGAAGAAAAAATTTGAACTATTATAATTTCATTGTGTATCCCTCAGTCTCATCTTCATCACGCATTTTTCAAATTCAAAATTGGAGTTCATATGCTCAAGATATCCAAGTTTTTGTTTAACCAACAAAAAAACGATTCCTCAATATTCGACAAAGTTATTTTTCTTAGAACCATGATAGTTTTTGGAGCCACATCCAATTCTTGGAACCATGCTTTCTCTTGGAATACATCCATGCATCTCTTGAAATATATATTTTCCACACTTAGAATTTTTTTCTATTTCCATACCATTCCTCTCTTCCTTTTCTCTTGTTCCTCTCTTACACTCTATCCAACACTTGGAATTTTTATCTCCTTATCTCTCCACTCTACTCCCCTTTACTTCCCCTCCTATTTCATACTTAGAATTTTGTTGGCACAGGAGCAGACCCAGGGTTCAACGCTTCAAAAGCGCACCAAAAAAACCCTAACTACCGGCCCTTTCGGCAACACTTGCGAAGCAGATGAAGTCTCACCTGAGGTAGAGGCAAGGGGAGTTGTAGGACTCAAGTGGATCTACAACTTAGCTGGGACAGATATGTGATTACAACACTTTAACAAAGAACTTAGCCAATAATATGCATTAGTCTTTGACCCTTATTCACATCGCAGGAAAAAACCCTAATTACAGAACAACGCAGTAGCAATCAAGATCTAAATATATCTAACCATTTAGCAAATAGCATCAAAGTAGATCTAGTATTCATTCAAATATAAGGCACTAAGCTACTACATCAGATATACATAAATATTACAGCACTAAGCATAGATCACATCAGTAACATATCAACCACATCGCTCAAAGCAACCACAACACAGAATATATGTGATTCACCCCTAACGTAGGGCTACGTCCACCAACTCTTCTTATTCTTATTTATTATCTTCTTCCAATCTTCTTACATGCATAGAGCCACGAAGCCAAATCTGCATAAGACAGGAGATCTGCGTGCACCTTGCCAGATACTCCTTCCCCGAGTTAGGTCACAGCACAAAACCTTACATAGTCTGCGCACAAAGCCTCTTACAATCACTTGCACTTAGCTTTGGAAGTCTTAACACGCAATATGAACAAAGTCGATTACAAATACTTGCACTAAGCCACACACATCCACTACTACGTCTCAAGAACTTCTCCTCTACTTACATCGCCTAGCTACTTATTTATACATTACAAAAGAGGCTTAAGCATGGGTATGACCCACGGGCTGACATCTCATACCCATTACATAAACCCTAAACCCAAAAAGCTCGTAAAAGGGGGCGAGATCCCACGATCTCCACTTTGCCTGGGCATTCCATCTTCAATCAGCCTGTCGAAGTCCCAAAAGTGGTCAAACATGACCAAGGTTCTCTAAAACTTGGTTGAGGACCAATAGGCCCCCAACACTTACCTGTGACTCATCCTGAGTCACTTTGATCTGGGAAATTCTACATCGAAGTCCTAGAGCTTGGCTCGAGCTGCCTCGACTTGCTGCTTCGCAAGAGCCTCTTGCTCAGTGAACTCCTGAATGAATGTCTCGGTGACAAGTCCTTCCAAGCGTTGTTCCACTATGGTGACCATTTGTTCTAGTTGTGCACCTTGTCCCTCGATCTCCTCAAAAAGTATGCAAGATTCGTCCTATACCGGCTGGAGTCTCTGGGTCACTTTCATGACTCTACTCTAGATGGCATGGACTTGCTAATGAACTGCACATTGTTCATGTGACCTTTTCATCTTCTCAACCGCTGAAAGCAGTTTCAGTTGCACTTGCATTGTCGATGCTTGTTGTTCTGCCTCCTGGAGCTGTGCTTCTAATGTTCTTAGTTCTGGGTCCTCTGCAAGGCGCTCATAGGTCTGAACAATTAGGTTACTGAGTTGTTGCATTCTAACGCCAATGCCTTGATTCTTTCAACTGTGCTCAGGGTAGTTTATTCTCTCTAGTCTCGCACTTCCTACGGAGTGTTCAACACTGCTTGCAATTCCAGTTCTGCTACTCTTGCTTGGAGCTGGTGAATGGCTTTAGCAAGCTTCCCCACTTGACTCTCAGCTGTCTCTTCCTCCATCTATGCCAATCATAGCATGGAGAGAAGTGCTTGAGTGACTACTTCTCTAACTCCAAGCTGCTCTATGAGCAGCTGATCTTTCTCTCTCTGGATCTTCACTCTGTCCTCTTCAAACTTCGCTCAGAGGTCATATTTCTCTTGCTTCACAACTCAAATTTGCTCTAGGGCTTCCTCCTTTGCTTGCTTGAAGGCCTTTGTGGCCTGTTCTTTTTCCTCATGTACTCGATGAAGGAGAGTGATCCAGATTTATGTAGGAACACAATGAAATACAGAAATACACATAAACGCATAGATGTAGCGGAAATAAGACTTTATTTCATTAATCACAAATGACTGAAATATGCTTACAGACAGACTGGAAATAAACTAGCTAGGGCGCTGGTAGCTTATCTCTGAGAAGAGATGTGGCTGCTACTCGCATCCGTGAGAAGATGATTACCATGAGGCTCTAGAGGCCTTTTTACAATAGAAGAGAATGCCAAAAGTCATAAACATCCAAAAACCTAACCCTAGGAGATGAAGCGCCAAAAGTCATGTGGGCCCCGTTTGGGTAAGCTAGTACATCAACTTCCCGGGGTCGTAACTTTTGCATACGATCTCCGTTTTAGGCGTGTGATAGCTCGTTGGAAAGGTATCGTCGAGGAGATTCATTTTGGGGCCTCAATCATGCCTTTGGCTATCATTGAGCACCTCGATCTCAAAAAACCTTCATTTAGGCCCTCAAAATGGCCCTGGAAGTTAAACCTGCTAAAAATAGTAAATTGCCAAAATTGCCAGAAAACTATTTTGAGCCAGTCGGAAA
>ML776871.1:1224778-1238221 GCA_009831015.1 Picea engelmannii
CCTAACCCTAGGAGATGAAGCGCCAAAAGTCATGTGGGCCCCGTTTGGGTAAGCTAGTACATCAACTTCCCGGGGTCGTAACTTTTGCATACGATCTCCGTTTTAGGCGTGTGATAGCTCGTTGGAAAGGTATCATCGAGGAGGTTCATTTTGGGGCCTCAATCATGCCTTCGGATATCATTGAGAACCTCGATCTCAAAAAACCTTCATTTAGGCCCTCAAAATGGCCCCGGAAGTTAAAACCTGCTAAAAATAGTAAATTGCCAAAATTGCCAGAAAACTGTTTTGAGCCAGTCGGAAAAGGTGGGTGGCCACCAATATCCACCTGGATCAGAGAGCCTCTATGCGTATTCTAATATGCGTAGTTGGGCAGGCTCATCTCATACTTCTATACCCCCTGATGACAACAGCGCAGTAGACACTGCGCAGCTCGAATAAAGAGCCTATTGTACCCCTTTGGGCTCTACCTCAATCATGTAATACATTGTCTCCTATTTTGCTTCATTTCACTGCAAAACATCCTCTGAGGTATCTAATACAGCTGCGACGATGAGGTCGATATCATCCACCATAAGTACAATCTGTAATTGAGTTTTATTGGCTCATGACTTCTTCCGCATTGAGGGTTTCTTTGGAGAAACCTTTATTTTCTTTGACGTCTCGGCCTCTGTAAGGGGATCTTTAGGCGGTGTCACTTTTTCCTACTTGTCTTCTTCCCCTTCATCCTCTTTTTGGTCTACTTCTTCATCTCCTTCTCCTCCAGTTAACTCCGACGTTGTTTCCTCCGATGAGTTGTTTATTTCCTGCACCTCTTCCTTCTTTTTCTTCTTCCTGTTGTTGGGTCCATTGTATTCTTCTCGGGTGACCATAGGACTTTCGATGATATCTGGGTTGGAGAGCTTCATCTACTCGACTGGTACAAGGAATTCATTCGACCACTCCTTATTTATCACCTCCATGTCTTCACCAGTTAATTTATATTATGACTGCAAGTCCTCCTTCGTTTCATCCCTACGCACAGTGATGTAAATGAAGTGTCTTTCTGTGTGGAACTTCACTATTGGCCTGTAAGCATGCAAGGTATTCGGATTCATTCGAGGGAATGACTCAATGGCTCGCGTGAGTTGTAGATAGTAAGTGTGGAATGCAACGTTCGACTGCCACTGCTTCGCCATATCACTCAAGTACCATAAGGTGGTGAACCTCGCGGCTAGTGGTTCGGATGGCTGAACTTCCAAGAAGGTCGCTCCTTCCGGCATCTCCCAAGCGACAAAGGAAATGAGAATCAACAACCAACTGAAGTGAAATTTATAGCCCTGTTCTTGTGCTTTGCGAAAATCTTACTCCAACTGGTTGACAAGGTAGCTCGCCCAGTTCATTTGCATCCCTTCGACGCACTTTCCTGCGAGGTCGATTACGAACCCCATGACCCGTGTCGGTCTGTTCTTCTTGACGAGCTTACCAGTGATCAACTGGAAAGCTAGGCGCATTGTGCCATTTTGGATGGAGGCTACCTTGTAACCCCGCTTCCCTTTCTCCACATCACCATAGGTTTCCTTTATTCGTTGTGCCAAGGCCCGATCTGTAGCCTTCCAGGGTAAAAATCCCGAGGGTTCGGTCCCTGCATGCTCAATCCAGTGATCCGGTGGATCAGCGTTGGATCTACAGTGATGCGCCTATCCAACCATAGGTACCCACCATGGAAGGATGAAAGGAGGAGTTTAACGCATGCGTTAACCTCCTGATGTTTGTTGAAGTGTAGTATCTTCATCACATTAAGAACGATTGATCTTGTGATGTCCATGGTCCACGGTTGGGGGACTATCTTCGGCTTCTTCCCCATTGTGTTTGTTAAGTACTTCTATGGTGCGAGGATACCATAATTCTTGCGGTCTCCTAAGTTGAAATCACTGATCTTCAGCTTCAGAATATGTCCCAATTGTGGTCCAACAACGCATATCCCCTTCGGGAGGTACGCAGTGATCAGTGTATAGTTGAAATCTCTTGGGACACTTTCATAACTAACCGCGCCAGCTAGAGTCAGGATATAGTCAGGCAAGACCGACAAGATGAGCTTCGCATTTGCCAGGTCGTCGTAGTGCTTACTTCTTTTCTCTGTCTTAGTTTGAGATGGCCCAAATCGACGTGCAGTTGACGGGGATGTTTGCAATCCTCTCATCAACGAAGCCTATGCTCCTATGGACATGACCTTCTCAGCCATAAGGTCTATTAGGATCTCCTCGACAAACTTCTCTACTATGCTAAGGTCGTCTGACATGCACACTCTAGATTGGATATCTTAGGTAGGTGGAAAAACACTCAAGGTAAGCAGATCGGGTAGCGAGGTCTCAAATGCACAATGCGATAGAAATCAGTTCTCTATGGGCTTGAATATCTCAGTTTGCAAAAGTGTCCCCAGTGAAACATGCAACAGAATAAATAGACAACGTCCTAACGGATTCCTCCAATAGTCAAGAATGTCTTTATCAATACGACTCCATCTGTTATGGCCCGGTCCCAACGATCCAATGGCGATATTTCCGATAATAACTTCATTTCTAGTCGTTCTAGAGCGTCGTTCTAACGGTCGAGATGCCTCCAACGGTCATAGAGCTTCACCGTGGCAAAGTGTCAATCTGCATTGTTCTGCTATTCCCGCAAGGTTCAAGTTCTGCAAGCCTTCCTTCTGGGAAGTCCCCTCTGGAATCTCCTATAATTTTTCTAGCTTTTCTTTCCTCTTACTGAGCTTTCTCGCTTTCTTCCCTGGGATCTATGTCTCTGGATTCCTCTTTCCATTCTTGTTCTTATCTTCTCTTAGCATAGTAACTTCGCACTTTTGGGGTTCTTTCACAGGGTTCGAGGGTAATACTTATTCTCTTACTGTCTCTAGAGTAGGTGCTCTTCTCTTCTGCATGGGTAAGTTCTTTAAGCCTTATTGCATTCTTTCAACCTCGACAGCCAAGTATATGTCCCTCAGTTGCTTCGACTTGTTGTCTTGTTCTTCTATTAAGCACGTTATTCTCCTAGCCATGAAATCCCTTAGTTCTTGCTTTTTCTGTTCTATAGCTTCCTCTTCTTCTTTCCTTTAGATCTGATCTCTCTCAATCCAAGTCCTTCCTAACAAAAGTGCAAAAGAAGTGTTGTTCTCAACAAACTTAATGACCTCAAATTCTTCTTCTGTCGATGTTCCATGAGCACTCATAGGTACATGAGTAAGTCTTCCACATAGGGTTATCATCTTTCCTTTAAACAATCATATTCCTCTCAATGAAGGAATCATAGCAGGCTTTCCCATGATTTCCCAAGTGCTTTATGGCTTAATGTTCACTTTTGTTTCTGCGTCCAATACACAGTCTATGTCGAAGTCTCATATTCTTGTTTCTATGCATTGCTTCTCTTTTAATATCTCTGGTAAGTTGATGTTTCTATGATCATTCAATGTTTCTTTCATCTACAATAATATAGTCTCTGATTCTTTCTGGTGTTCTAGCATATCCTTAATTTATTGACCTTCTTCATTGTTTTCTTGTTTCTTGTTTCATGTTCATCTTCTCAACTTTAGCAATCATTCTCGGACAATCCAAAACCTCATGACCAACAACTTTACAACAAATGCAAATAGGACCTATACCAGGGCATTCCTTAGCAAAATGTCCCAATCTTCTGCAACTATAACAAAGAGCCAATCCTCTCTTTCTCTTAAACGATCCCCAACCTTTCATGTACTGCACACTGGGATCACAGTGATGGACCTGCAAAAAATTCTTTCTAGGATCTTGCATCCACTTGTTAGTCCAAAAATTCTTTCTATGCATAGGAATAACATATATTTCATTAACTTTATCAGATCTATTCATATCAAATCTTCTTTCTTTTAGTTGTGCCCTAGTTTTCAGACTAGTGCAAAATCTATCAAACATACTTAGATCCATTCTTTCGAAACAAAAATTTCCACTTATCTTACCTTTATCGGAGCACAAAGCTTTAAGATCTTACCTCTTTTCTTCAGATCTGATTCCCTTCTTAGCACAGAGATTCACAAGTCAAGTAGAATACTGCACACTACAACAACAGATCTATGCACAAAGCTTTCTCTTTTCTTCAGTTCCTGGCAATCACAATTTCAAGTCCCGGCAATGGAACCATTTGTTGGCACATGGGCAGACCCAGAGTTCAATGCTTCAACAACATACCAAAAAAACCCTAACTATCTGCCCTTTCGGCAACACCTGTGAAGCAAATGAAGTCTCACCCGAGGTAGAGGCAGGGGGGGTTGTAGGACTCAAGTGTCAACAACCTAGTTGGGACACAAATCTATGATTACAACACTTTAACAAAGAACTTAGCCAATAGTATGCATTAGTCTTTGACCCTTATTCACATCACAGGAAAAAACCCTAATTACATAACAACGCAGTAGCAATCAAGATCTAAATATATCTAACCATTTAGCACATAGCATCAAAGTATATCTAGTATTCATTCAAATATAAGGCACTAAGCTACTACATCAGATGCATCTAACATACATAAATATTACAACACTAAGCATAGATCACATCAATAACATATCAACCACATTACTCAAAGCAACCACAACACGGGATATACGTGGTTCACCCCCGGCGTGGGGCTACGTCCACCAACTCTTCTTCTTCTTCTTTATTAACTTCTTCCACATTTCTTACATGCACATAGCCACAAAGCCAACTACCCATAGGACAGGAGATTTGCGCGCACCTCGCCAAATCCTCCTTCCCCAAGTTAGGTCATAGCACAAAGCCTTACAAAGTCTACGCACAAAGCCTCTTACAATCACTTGCACTTAGCTCTACAAGTCTTAACACACAGTATGCACAAAGTCGATTACAAATACTTACACTAAGCCACACACATCCACTACTACGTCTCAAGAACTTCTCCTCTACTTACATCACCTAGCTACTTATTTATACATTACAAAAGAGGCCTAAGCATGGGTAAGACCCACGGGCCGACATCCCATACCCATTACATAAACCCTAAACCCAAAAAGGTCGTAAAAGGGGGTGAGATCCTGCGATCTCCGCTTCGCCTAGGCACTTCATCTTCGACCAACCTGTTGAAGTCCCAAAAGTGGTCAAACACGACCAAAGTTCTCCAAAACTTGGTCAAGGGCCAAAAAAATTTTTAGTTCTTCCTCCCTCCATCGGATGGATGAACTTGCACTCCTCCTCACTCCCTTATCCCTCCATCTCTTTATTCGTCTACTCACTTTTCCACACTCATTTCTCCTTGCCCCCTCCCTTACTTTATCTGAACCTTCCCTCCTCATGTCACCTTACCTCACTTTCCTTATCCGCTACCTACATTTATTCTCCCCCCNAATGTCATCCTACCTCAACCCCCTCACTCTGCCACCCTCATTTTTCCCTTCCCCCTACGCTACTCCCACCTAACTCATTTCTTGTTCCACCTTCCCCATACCTCCACACTTAACTTATATTTAATTAATCCAAGAACTATTAGCCAATGAAATTATTCCAAATGGCAACCAATTATTTGTGACACATGGAAACTATATTAACCAGTGGGAGGATGACACATGGAAGCAAGTGAAGCCATGACACGTGGAAACCAATTGAGTCGTGACATGCGGCATCTTGTGGTAATCTATCACATAATGACATGTGGCAATGAAGTGGACAACTAACTCATCGTTGACTCATGTTGACTGGAGGATGACTGGGCAATTAAAATATTTAATTATTTTATTAATTTTCCAAGGGATCGAATCACTAAGTCTCCATAGCCTCCATATGTTTCACACCAAGTCTTTGCTAAAGATTTATTTATATACATTAAACTTTCAAAAAATCCCATGCATGTGGGGTATTTATTTTGAGAACAAGTCAAAATTTTAATGGAGAAGGATGAATTGAAATCAAGGGCCTAGATTGCCCCATGAGAACTGATCAACAGTTGTTGAGTCTTGATGTTTCAGAGGCTATATCTTGAGATCTAGAAGCCGTATTTGGGAAAACTTTACCTCGTTGGAAAGGTAATTCGATGAGGAAGATGATGGAACAGGTTTCAAGGGCTGAAATTGGCCATATTTTTCCCATAAATGGGAAGAACGATCAACTATATTTTTATGCTTTGTTGATAAATCTGCTTGGTACCTCGACTTCATGAGTTCATATCTTGAGATCCAAAAATCAAAATCTCACCCAGAAGAACTCGTTGGAAAGATGGAATGATGTATTTAACATATAAATTGACTTTAATGGCTGGGAAATTGAATATCACACTCAAAAAATAAAAACATGGTCCACTTCAAAAAGGGGGTGACTAGTTAAAAATTTTCAAATAAAAGTTTATTAAATATGAAAAGGGTCCATTAGAATATACGAATGTCTATGATACAAATTCATTAATGAGACTTTAATAAGACATTAATTAAAGTGGTTATTCCAAGAAAGTGAAAGCTCTAACTACTCAAAAAGTGAGAAGAGTTGGTTTTAAAAGGCACAAAAGGGTTTCATCAAGGGTTAGTGAGAGAAGGTTTCATTATTAAACCAAAAAATTAGAACATAAAGGTCCAACCATAAAAATGCGGCCAAGCTTTGATAAGCAAAAATTGATCTCTATCTTCTCCATTCTTCTTCTTCTTGTACACCATTTTCTTAAGGCTAATTTCTTGAGTGTTTATCTTGTAATCTTCCAAGACTTTTCTTATATGACCATGGAGTATTTACAAACATATTTTTTACTCTCCGATGTAAGCCAAGATTGTCTATTGGATTCAGGAGAATTTAGTCTTGTTTGATAAGCTTTGTTTCTAAATCACTAGTCAATTGGTTTGTAGAGATTTTGTGTATTATTGAATATCTTTTGTGATTAAAACTCCACAAAGAACTACTTCGAGGTTTTACTTTAATGATTTCTTGGATCTTGAGATCTATGAGGATGAGATTTTTGAAGTGTTCCTATCATATTCTTTTTAGTATTAAATGCATAAATCATTTAAAGTTCTTTGAAATGATGAAAACCACTTCATCTTTTTTTTGTGAGAAGATATGGATGCATCTATTATTTATATGTGATTTAGAGGGTTGTATATATGATGTTGAGGATACATATTGAAGCCTTCCTTCAATCTTTCTACAATTAAAAGACTTATTGTTGCACATGAGGGTTGTATATATGATATTGAGGATACATATACTCTGATATTGAAGCCTTCCTTCAATCTTATTGTTGCACATAAAGATTAGATGAGGTTATTAAAGAACCATTTTATGTATAAAGATCAGATGAGGTTATTAAAGAACCATTCTATGTATAAAGATCAGATGAGGTTATTAAAGAACCATTCTATGTATAAATCAAAGCAATAAATATATAGGGTTTGCTATCTAGTATTCTCCTTAATCCAAAATATTCAAGATATATATTTCAGCCAAAAAGGAGTACCATCTCTATCAAAATACAAGGGATTCATATCATCAACAAAAATATCATCAAAAATTAAAACAAGACTATCTAGAAAGTATAATAAAAAAATCAGAGCAATGGTTGGTTGCCTTTTTATAACTCTCCACTTACCTAAACTACAATTTTTTAAATGAAATTGTTTTCCCAATATTATGTTGAAAATAAATTATTAATAATTTTACATAAAATTTTATATTAAATATTTTAGTAAAGATATTTTCTAATTTAAATTATTGTTAATACAAATTTGTTATAAAAAAAACCATATTCTATTTCTTTTAAAAATGCATTTCACCAATACAAAATAAAAATAAAAAAATAATTAACAATGAAAATTCAAAATTGAAATAATCATGATGATATAATGGAAGTATAATGTAAAGTTTATATTGTTCTGTTAATTTTTTTTCAAAAATGTTGATATTTAATTGTTACCATGCTCATTGATATATATTTCTGCAAGAGCGCTATATAAGGCTACTCCAATTGGAATCACCTCTTCATCCAGAAAGAAACAAGGGCATCGAATAGAATGACTTGAACCCAGTTTTTCATTTTTTATGCCCAATGTTACCAACTCACTTGGTACAAAATGTTGATAGAAATAAAAGTCTTCACTTTTCATTAAACCATATGTAAGTTTTACATTATTTTTTCCTAATAAATTTTCTCCAACCTTTTGAATATGATGGTGCAATCCCTTAGCATTCATCTCAGTTGCATGCTCCTCCAAAAAGTTTATAAATGCTTTGCACCTATATGCAATAGCTTGGCTTTCTATAACCTGCAACAATCAGTAATATGAAAATTTATTAATCAGTAACACAAAAATGTGCCATATGATTTTAGCCACAAAAATCAGTAATATGAAAATTTATTAATTAGTAACACAAAAATGTGCCATATGATTTTAGCCAGATTTTGAGCTTGCCATTCATATTTTTATCATTTATTTAAAAAAAAAATTAATAAATTACATAAAATCTATAAAATTTAAATATGTTATTATTATAATTTTATAAAAATATTTATTATGTTTATTTGTTTTTATAATCAGTAAACTTAATCTAGAACCTAACTCAAATCAAATTTATCAGTTACTTATTTTCATAATTAAAAAAAATTATGATAATAAAAATATACTTACCTCTCTAACTCGCATCTTAAGATTTTGAAGCCCTTCATATGTATGGCTTCTTATGGTACCTCCAAACTTGACCTCGCTGGGAGTAACCCAGCGAGTAACAATGAGTCCCTCCCCACCATTAATATATTCTATTCTGACCATCTTCATTGAAAGACATATAATCGTTAGCATTAAGCATTAAAAGTCAAATTCTTTTCTAGCTTAGAATAATTAATAATTTAAAAACCTGAAAATAGCAAGAAACTTTGGTGTTTATGGTGCTTTTAGTAATGGAAAATATGAGTAGAATTGTTTATAATGTGTACATCGAAATTTTAAATTTGTAATAATTTGTAATAATTAAAAGCTACGAAGAATATTAAACATTATTAAAAATAAAAAAATAATATTATATAAATAAAGAATAAGAAAAGTTTATAGTATTATATAAATAAAAAATAAAAGAAATTTTTACATTTATTTAAATTAAATTTTAAGAAATTTTGGAGTTAAATTTTAATTAGTAAAATTGAAAAAATAATATGATTTTCTTGAAGGATTGGAATTTTTATCTTAAAATTCTTTACAAATTCCTAGACAACATTTAAATTTTTTTTACAAAATCTTTACAAATATCTAGACAACATTCAAACCCTATTTACAAAGGAAGATTTTTTTTTTCTGTAAAAGACATAGAGCTTGGGGCTAAGCAAAGCTAAGAACATCAATGTCTACCAAGTAGAAATCTTAAAAGTTGGAGGACCTATCCTTATCCCCAAAGCCTCATTGTATCTATTTCTAAAAGTGGGGATAAAGTCAATCCCTTCAATTATAGAATCATTATGATTAACCCCTTTTAACTAGGTTATATGAGTTTATGGCTAGAAAGCCATGAAAAAAAAGTTAAAGGCCAAGCCGTATTTAGGAGCTATCATTAAATTGTGGACCACCTTGTTAAGCTTAGGATCATTGAGGAGGAGTGTTGCGATAATAAAACCAATCTCCTATGTTGTTTAGTTGACTTTACAAAAAAATTTGACATGATGCCTAGGACTAACCTTTGGAATAGATTAGAAAACTTAAAAGTTCCTTTTGAGTTGAAAAATGGAGCAATAAGGTTGTATGAGATTGTTATTGCCAAGCTTACTCTACTAAGCATATACATTGACAAGTTGGAGGGTTGTTTGGAAGAAACAAGTTATGTTGGCTCAATTCTAGCTAGTATAGTCATCATCGTTCTTTTTTAAATTTATGATATTGTTCTTATAGGACTCCCTAAAATCTCAACAAACAACTAAAACTTCACAAGGATTTCTGCTCTGATATGGATATGATTATTAACATTGATAAAATGAAGATTATAATCATTAAATTCAATTAATGAAAAATATCGCTCATGCAAAATTAAAAATTCAATTTCTCAACCAGTCTCTGTCAAGCTGCTGAGTACAAGCTTCTATGTTATTTAAATACTGGGGCCAGTGCTCTGAATCTATCAATGCAATGAAACAATATACTCTGGCTAATCACAAGATTCAACCCAACAATAATAATAACGCACCAACCTTTCAATATTCATTCAAGGCAAAATATATGTATATGTGTTTGTTTGGGTGTAGATAATGAATTCAACGCCCAGAAACATGTGTATATGTGTGGGGGGATGGTTGTAGCTAATGAATCTAACGCCCAGCTTGGAGAATCCTTGTGTGTAGGATGTTGCAGGTTGGTGCAATTGGCTTGGATAGATCAAACGATAGCTGAAGCATGTAATTTGCACAGTAGTCAAACCATCACTTTAAACCGGCGAACAGAGCAGAAGGTACGGGCTAGCGATTCAATTAAGTGAAAATCGAGCTGTAAGGGATGTGCTGTGGTAATCAACAATGCACTTGAGAATTCAAAGGAATATGAGAAGATTATGGTAATTCACATCAGCGAATTAACAAATAGGAGACTGGTGTGCAGACATGTGTAATTCTGACAACCAGGGGTCAATCAAAGGAGATACCAACCCACAATCACACCAAAAGTCAACACAATATATACAGAATTAATTCTGGAAATTCAAATGTGAAAACCAACATTTAAAAAAAATTATTTATGCTCTGGGTGAGTATTAGAAATGCAATCTATACACTTTTAATCAAAAATTTTGTATATACTTATTCACTGATATTTTGCAAATTGTTTTAGCTCAGAAACAGTACTTGTTCATCGTGGATATGCTGAAAATTCTCTGTATCCTCCGATCCTGAAATATACTTATTTCTGAATCCTTCATCCTTCTGCTATTAACCAATCTTCTTCCCAAGCGTCATTTTTTTCCGTTTCTCTTGCATTGTGTCAATCTTCTTCCCAAGCTTCATTTTTTTTCGTCTTTCTTGCGTTGTGTTTGCATCAAACAAACATATTTTTATGATAATACTGTCTTGAAATGCCAATCCTCAAGTGATTTATTTTATCTTCTTGAATTTTTTTTTGGCTTTGGGACCATTGATTTCAAACTTGGCCAAGACTTCCATTTTTACAAAGTTTGGGGAGGACTATTTCCAATTAATGAATGGTTCAATTTTTCAATTAAGATGGAATTAGTATCATAAGATATATTTAGTTGAAGAAGTTAGGAGAGAAGATAAATCACAAGGATAACAAGAGAAACTTTGGTAGAGGAAGAAGTGGTCACAGTGGTAGAGGTTGCAATTCAATACAAAAAAACAGAAGATGCATGTGACTAGAAGATAGATGAAAATAGTGCACCTAACAAAGGTTGAGGTAGAGGATTTATAGGTTTCAAAGGATGTGGAAGAGGATTAGGTGGTTACAAGCATGGGATATATTGTTATATACATGTGGAGATGAAGGGCATAAATCATTTTAGTGTCTACAAAGAGAATGTGCACATAGACGTGAACTAAGAACTTAATTAGTGAATGAGGTGTCTAAGGATAAATAAATAGTTGCAACAACAAATTTGATGATGTATATTGGAATAATCATGCCAAAGAAGTAGAGACGTGTGAAAAAAATATGGGTGGCTAAGGAAAAGTATTTTCATAACCAAGTGCAAATTAGGAGGTAAGTGATGTAAATTTATTATTGATAGTGGTAGTACTAAAAATATGGTCATGGTAGATATGGTAAACAAATAAAACCTAGCATAACTGAAGCACCCACAACCATATAGAATTTTCTATTTCTAATGTGGGTATGAAGTGATGGTGAATGACTAGTGCGAAGTATCCTATAATACTTATGACTATAAAGGTGAAATTCTGTGCAATTTCATTCTAATGGGTGCATAACATTTGTTGTTGAGAAGGCAATGGCAATATGATAGATGCACAATGCTTGACAGGAACAAGAACACCTACACCAACACCAAGGATGGGAAGAGATACTATTTGTTGACAATGAAGGAATAAGATTTGAAAGAGGTGTTTACTATCATATGCAAAAGGAAAAGATAACAAAGGGCACCAAGGAAAAAAAGATAGAACATGGCAAGAGAGTGATAGAACATGGCAAGTTAACAAAGGGCACCAAGGGAAAGGAGATCCCTACATCATAAATGAAGAAGATATTATAGTCCAATACAGTAACATATCACGTGCATATGGTTTACCACCAAAGAAAAATAGTGCACATGACATTGACTTGATTCTAGGTGAAACATCATTGAATCAAGCACCACACATGACGACTTCAATGGAAAGTGTAGAGTTGAATTGATAGGTAGGTGAGTTGTTGCCAAAGGGATTAATGAAAGAGAGTATGAGTCCATCCCTAGTTTGGACATTAATAATGCTAAAGAAGTATGGATAATAGAGGATGTGTATAACCTCTAAACCATTTAGATCATTTAATAATATTACAATCAGATACATGTCCCCATAACCAAGGATGGATGATTGGAGAGATAATCTAAGACATCACTAGGTTAGGATCAAAGATGACAATAAATTAAATAGTGGATTTGATATCAAACCACTATGTTAGGATCAAAGATGACAATAAATTAAATAGTGGATTTAATATCAAACCACTAGGTTAGGATCAAAGATGATAATAAATTAAATAGTGAATTTAATATCAAAGATAATTTGTATGAGTGGTTGGTTATTTCTTTTAGATTGGCCAATGTGTTGAGCACATTCATATAGAGGCATTATAATTGTACATGAGTAATTTTGTAGTTATTTACTTGGATGATATTCTATTTTTTACTTAGAGAAGAGAGGAGCATATTGAACATCTAAGGATGGTGTTTGAAGCGCCAAGAAAGAATGAGTGCATCAACTTGAAGAAGTCTGAATTCATCGAGGAGTAACTTGGTGTACCTTAGTTTTGTGGATTGTAGGGAAATTTTGTATATGGATTCAAAAAAGATGAAGGAGACAACAGAATGGCATATGCCTCAAAGTGTCACAAAGGTTGGGAGTTTTCATGAGACTGAAAAGTTTACATGAAAATCATTAGAGGATTTAGTAGAATATGTATATGGATGACAAAATGTATGAAGAAATAAGGATTTATGTAATGATCCCAAGCCATTATGCAAGGATCATCACTGTTTTGGTGTCTTTTTTAAAACTTTTTCTGAGTGAGGTACTTCGTCAAACACTTTGTTGATCTACCTTTTAGATGTGTTTATATGTGTGTATGAAGCAAATAACAGAAAAAGATAACCATGGAACATACCTCAACCATATGCAATAAGATAGACAAGCCAAAACATCTCAATTCTTCTTTATTCATAAAATAGAGAAACCTGCAACAATGAAGATGTCGATCTGGAATGCTCAACAAATGGCCAAGAAGATAGATAATAGATAAGAGTT
>ML776871.1:1244460-1264973 GCA_009831015.1 Picea engelmannii
CAAAATGACCTCTTCAGTGAATTCCATTGACTTATAGCTCAAAATAGTCAAAATCATGGAAATCGTCAGAATGCAACGAAACCAAAGCCAACCTGTGCAGAATGGCTCATAATGATGGAATATGATCATCAATGCAAGATGGATCCCAAATGCCCCTCAAATACCCCTGTACTCGCTATAACATCCATCTGGCCACTCTGGTCATCATAAATCTCTACACTGGGATAATGTCCCAAAGTGGGGACATTACAATTTCATTGTGGTGCATATGTACAAATGAATTTAGTATTGTTGAAATATAAGATTACACGGGCACCTATGTTGGTACTACCTGATTTCAAAAAGGGTTTTCTAGGTTGATTGTGATGCAATTGTGGTAGCTATTAGTATGGTATTGAGTTGAGATGGAAGGTCAATATCATTTTTCAATGATAAGCTAAATGAAGCATGATATAAGTATTGTTCTTATGATATTTAGTTTTATGATATTGTGTAGGTCCTATACATTATTAGAGGCACTATTTGTCACATGAGTTCATATTGTACATAGATCATTAGGTGTTGAAATTTCTTAATATCTAGGAGAAACTAAAATAGACACATGTAAGATGGGTTGACTTTTTGTAGAATTGTGTTGTGTTACAGAAAAAGTAACGAAAGGAGAATAAGGCCATTGTACACATGTTGATTAGTACAAGCTAATGCTTGTAATGTTGGCAATAATGAAGAGTGAAATAATTGGCTTCAAGTGTATCAAGGACTTCTACAATCATGGCAAAGATCTTAGACATGTTACAGAGAGGTGCAAGAACCCAAATGTGTACAAGAGAAGTGCACAAATGGATTACTTCATCTAGGATAGATATATGTTCAAAGGACAGCTGTTATGCATACCAAAGACTTCAATGCACTAGAATTTGATTAGAGGGTTGCACAACAGTGGATTAGGAAGCCATTTTGGGCACATTAAGACACAAAGATTTCTATATGAAAGATATTATTGATCAAACATGTAAAAACGAGCTGAAAGTATTTTTGGCATGGTGGAGAATACGTTATACGGAAAAAGGAATGAGTCAGACTACATGATTGTACACATAATTACTAATACTAAAGATGTCTTTGGAGTACATATCAATGGATTTCATTCCTCGACTACTGACATTGTAGCATAGATTTAATGTAATGTTTGTTATAGTTTACAATATTTCTAAGTGGTGGACTTCATACATAATATGGAGCCTATCTATGTGATATATTGTGCTTTGTACAAAGTTATTTTTCAAGGAGTTGTTGTGATTTCATCAATTACTGAAGATGATTACATAGATATAATAGCTTTCTTAGGAATTTTTTAAGGACATTGTGGAAGAAGATGCAACAAAAAGCTATAGTATAGTTTTTGTTATAATCCTTAGACATATGGACCATTTGAAGTACTAAACCAAAGTGTGGTAAATATTATGAGATGCTAGAGATGATCCAAAATGTTGGGATACATAATTTTCAGCACATGCATAGTTTGTATACAACAACGTTGTGAACAGGTTAATAAGATTTTCAGCTTTCGAGATTTTATATGGAGAAAATAAGAGAGGAGTGGTATACATGGTTGATTTTCCTATTGAAATGCAGAGGAACAATGTCACATAGGAATTTGCACAGAAAATTGAGCAAGTGTATGTGCACGTCCAAGATAGACTGAGAGAGAAGAGCACAAAGTATAATGATCATGTGGATGCACACAAAAGGTTTAAGGCTTTTGTAATTGAAGATTTGTTCGTGGTACATCTAATGAAGGAGCATTATCCTAGGTGAAATTATAATAATTTCAATGTGAAGAATATTGGACCATGTAGAATCAAAAATAAATTTGGAAATAATGCATTTCAAGGGGAGTTAAGAAAGGTGTTTGACATATCTCACCCATATTCAATGTTGTTGATATATACAAGTATATAGAAGGAGAGATTGTCGTAAATGATGAACATGTAGTAGAGTATATGAATTTTTGTAAGGGAAAAGATATTGCAGTTGAAGTAGAGGATGAATCATTAGTGGGAGGATGCACATTGTTTTATTTGTGTATGGGGAGGTTGATGAAGGGGAATCTATAATCAAGATAAGTCCATGAGTGTGATAAACAAGTGCAACAAAAGAAAGCATGTTATAAGCTAGTGTGATGCAAGTGAGTGCAACACAAATTGGTGTAGGATAGATGAGAAGGACAAGCATGGAAAAGAGTACATGGAATGATCACAATACTACGAATGCACAGGGATGTGTATGGAACAAAAGTGAAACTACATTATGGACCAAATACCCAATTCAGTAATGCCATGCCTAAATCAAGCAAAAGAGTGAGTGAATAAGAAGCCTCTTTGAGGTGGAAACCTCCTATTAAAAGATATCAATTACATAGGATAAGATGATTCTTCAAATGAGTTTCATTGATGTATATATAAGAGATAAAGAGGGCTAGAATGCAATATTAATAGGCTGGCATAACTATAATTAATATAATTGATAGTGAATGATGGTTATGGTTGGGGGATTAAAATGCCCCTCCCTTCCAAACCAACATTTCCCTCAATGTTGATCAATTGTGGGTGCCTGTGTATGAAGAGATCATCTTCCCAAGTCATAGCTTTTGTCTTCCACTTAATGAGGTAATCAATAATTGTTTGGTTCCAAAGTTTCTTGATCAACATTTCAATGATTGTTTCAAGTTCTAATATGATTTACCCCCTCTTCATCAAGCTCTAGAAAAATAGTCTAAACTAAGATCTTTTCATCGATTAACTTCTTTAAACAAGAAATGTGGAAGACCGAATGTACTCATGAAGATAGAGTTAACTCCAATCTATAAGCCATAATGCCAATCCTCTACATCACCTTTTAAAGACCATAGTAGTTGGGTGCTAATTTATTATCCTTCTTTTGTTTCTTGAAGAATATATATTTTATGGTTGCATCCTCAAGAATACCCAATCCCCCACTTCAAAGTGCCTTTCACTGTGATTTTGATCTGCTCGTTGTTTCATCTTATTTTGTGCTATAGACATTGTCCTTCAATAGTTGGAGAACCTCTTGTTGGTGGTTGAAGTGACCCTCCACTATTTGAACCTTGTTTTTTCCTCTCAAGGGTGATGTGATGGACAAAGGATAATACCTATAAAGTTCCATAGATGGAGACATTTTGATGAAGAATGGAAGGAAATGTTATATCACCATTCTTCCAAAGGTAACCATTTGACCCATTGTTATTTTGTATCATACACAAAGAAATAGAAGTAACCTTATATACATTTATTCACAATTCTTAGATCTCCCATTAGAATGGAGATGGTAAGAGAAGTTGTGAGCCAGCTGAGTATCTAACTAAGAAAGAAACTCGGTCCAAAAATTACTTGTGAAAAATGGATCTCTAACACTCACAATAATCTTGGGGTTTCCATGTAGCTTGTGAATTGTTTCCATGAATGTTGCAACTACTATATTGGCTCAAGGATGAGAAACTAAGAAAAAATAAAGATACTTTGTGAATCAATCAACCATCACCATGATGACATTTCTCCATTTAGAGTTTGGTAGACTTATGATAAAATTCATTGAGACTTCTTCCGAATGTTGACTTGGTATAGTTGATCATTATAAAAGACTCAAGGTCTTCATAAACTCTCCTTTTGTTTTTTTGGAGAACCAAACACTCTGCCACAAACTTTTGAACATTAGTTTTAAGACATTCCTAGGAAAAATCCTTTCCGATCTTGTGATAAGTTTTCAGAAATACAAGGCGTCTCCATATAAGAGAACTATGTAGTTCTAAAAGAACCCTCTATTTGAGTTGGGAATTCTTAAAATATATATAGGCAATCATTATACTAGAGTGAATCATTCTTCCATAGAAGTTTATCTAATGCACTATGGTCATGTTATAGTTACTAAATGAGCTTCCATGTATTCTAGTCTTTCTTCCATGTTATTCTTGGTTCTTTCACTCAATCAACATTTAGAATTGAAATTGAATAAAGTAAGGCCTCAATGTCCTCTTCTTTCCTTGACAGTGTATTCTCCACCACATTCTCTTTCCCTATTTTGTAGATAATTTGAAAATAATAAATTAGCATCTTTGCAACCCATGTGATCCAGATTTATGAGAGGAACGAAAGGAATAACAGACTGAATACAATGACACAGAGATACGAAGAACAACAACAGATATCCATTGAACAATAACTTCTATTGAATAAATAAAATAGGATGAAACTGTAAAACTGCAGAACTGAAAACAACTTGCTCGAATGGTGATAGTTATCTCTGATAAGGGATGTGGCTACTATGCGCATCCGTCTGAGCAAAATGATTACAATGAGGCTCCAGAGGCCTTCTTAACATTACTCATGAATTCCAAAACCCTAGGCATCAAAAAACCTAACCCTAGGAGATGAAACGCCAAAAGTTATGTGGGCTCTAATGGATAAGTTGGTACCTCAACTTCTCGGAGTCGTAACTTTTGCATACGACCTCCGTTTTAGGCGCGTGATAGCCCGTTGGAAAGGCCTTTTTGAGAAATACACATTACATTGTCAAACTGTGACTATCTCTACAATTTGACTGTGGAAAAACAAAAAAAAAACATTGTTTAGGGCCCCAAAACGGCCCTCAAAGTACATAAAGATGTACTAACATGAAAAATTCCAAAATAAGCTAGTTGGATTAGGTGGGAAGTCACCAATCTCCACTTGGAAGTTGTGTAGGGCTTCAGACAACCCCGAAAGTGTAGAAACCACAATTACAAAGAATTACAGAAGAACGTGTTGAACTAAAAACTATCAAGAGGAGCCAGTTGGAATAGGTGGGTGGCCACCAATATCCACTTGGATCAGTCCTCCCCTCTTAGGAAGCAATGGTCTCCATTGCATTGAGTGCCCCCATCAGGTGATGAAACTTCTACTGAATTTGGCCCCGGGTGAGCCACTTGCCTTGGTGTAGGAGTTGTCATGCCTTGACAACCCGATAAAACTGGATCCTCTGTTGGCGAGTGCCCTTGACCGATGTGTCCATTATCTGATTAGTGGATGCATGTCCCATGCAGTCCGGTTGAGCTCTGTTGGTGTCAATTCTTATGCAATCTCTGAGGTGTCCAATAATGGTGGAAAATATGGCCAAAGGAGGTCCACATTGAACACTAGGTGCAAACCAAGGAATGGTGGAGTGTTGAGTTCAAAAGCATTGCTACCCACAGCCTTGATGATATTGTAAGTCCCATAGCGAAGTGGGTGGAGCTTCCGATGGGGACCTGTGAGGAACTCTTTCTGCAAATGTAACTAGACCTTGTCTCCCATTTGAAACTGGTGTGGTACCCGGTGTTGATCATGGCGCTGCTTGTACTTAGCATTGGCTTTCTGAAAAATACCATGGACCTGTTGAAAGATATGTTGAATCCTCTCAATGAATTTGGTGGCTTTGTCGGCCTTAGACTGAACATGAGAATATTATGCCTATGTGGTTGCAAGAGGTAGTGCAACATCAATGGGACCCAAGGGTTGGAACCCCAACCCCACCTGAAATGGGCTATGGCCGATGGAGCTATGGAGAGCCCTATTGTAGCTATCCTAAACATAGGGAACACTCTCATCCCATGTATGTGGATGCTTAGAGTTGTACATGTGCAGAATGTGTACAATCATCCAATTGACGACCTCTGTCTGGCCATCGGTTTGGGGGTGGAAATAAGTGGATTTAGTGAGCTTGGTGTCCAACAGTGAACAAAAACTCGACCAAAATGTGTTGAGAAACATGATGTCCCGATCTGAGGTGATGGTCTGTGGTATCCCAAAATGGACCCACACCCGTTCGAAGAAGAGATTGGCAGTATCTGTCGCTGTGATTCTCTTCTTGCAGGTTGTGATAATGGCCATCTTCAAAAATCGATCAAGCACCACAAATACACAATCATTGCCATGCTTGGTGGATAGAAGGCCAAACATGTAATCCATCGAGATGGATTCCCAAGGTCTCTCGGGATTAGGAAGAGGGGCGTATAAGCCTTTCTTTTTGATGGATGGCTTGGCAATGGAAAAAGAAGTGCAAGATATGATATACTTGTTGACGTCTTGTAGAAGTTTCCACCAATAAAATGTTTCTGTAGAACGGCCACAGTTTTCTCCATGCTAAAATGTCATGCCATTTGATTGTAGTGAGCTTCCCAAATCATCTTTGCATGCTCGTTTGTGGGAACACAGAGGTGGACCAGATGACATAAAAGTCCATCCTGGATGTGAAAATCGATGGCATTCGCTCTTGTACCCAAGAGTTGATAGGTGGTGGAAAAGTCAAGGTCACACTGATAAAGTTGGGGCCACTCAGATGCCTCATGACCATAGGAATGGAGCATTGTGGTGAGTGCAGCAACGGGAGGGAGACTAAGGCAATCAGCGACACGATTTGTGCTCCCTATTTTATACTTGATGTTTATATGTAACTGTTGTAGGTATGTGGACCACTTTTGATGGTGGTCATTCTGCAACTTCCCTTGTGTCTGCATGAACTGAAGAGGCTTGTGATCAATGTGAATGATTGTCTCCTTTCACAGAATGTCATGTTTCCATTGACAACAGGCTTGCACAATGGAATACATTTATTTGTCATAGCTGGGGTATTTTCGGATAGTATATGAGAGTGTCTCACTATGGTATGATACTGGATGACCATGTTGAGTGAGAACTGCGTCTACAACATAGTCGTAGGCATCGGTCTCAATCTCAAACGATTGTTGCAGATCAAGTAAGAAGAGTATTGGAGTTGAGCACAAGTGATGCTTCAAATCATCAAATGCTTGTTGTTGTGCCTATCCCCATGCGAACTTTGCCTTGCCACCTCCCTTGGTTACTTGGCTAAGGCCCCATGCAATATGGGAGAATCCCAACACGAACCTTCGGTAGAAGTTGGCAAGTCCCAAGAAGCTCTGAATCTCGGTTAGTGTGGTCGGGGCTGGCCAGTCACGAATGACTTGGATCTTAGCTGGATCCACCTGTACCCCATGCTCATCAACAATGTAACCCAAGTATTGGACCCTATTCATGCCAAAGGAGAATTTTTCCAAGCTGGCATATAGCTTGTGCTACTGTAGAATGCCCAAAACATGTTGAATACGCTGCATGTGCTCCTCCCAAGTTCTGTTGAAGATGAGGATGTCATCCAGATATACCACCACAAAAGAGTTGGTGAAGGGTCTCAATACATCATCCATCAATATCATGAAAGTTTTTGGTGCATTTGTTAGGCCAAAGGGCATGGCCAGCCATTCAAAGAGACCTTCTTTAGATTTGAAATTTTTCTTCCATACATTTGTTGGTTCGATGGGAACCTGGTGGTAGCCAGACTTTAGGTCAACCTTGTTGAAGAACTTTGCCCCCTTGAGTTGGTGAAGAAGGTCATCAATTCGGGGAATTGGGTATCGGTTCCTGACTATGATATTCCATCAAATTGGGGAAGTCAAATTTGACTTGTACCTTGAAGGGGGTTGCATGGCCTCTTGATGAAGATGTGTCTCCTATGGGAAGTCATTGAAGGATCTGTGCAAAGTTGTCCATCATTTTGTTCCTTTGTTGTGCAAGGTCTTTCTCAAGAAAAATTTAAAAAAGGTCTCCTTCTCCATAATCTTTCTTCTCGTCCCCCATGGGTTGTTTTCAAGCTTGGCGTGGACGATCTTGCAAAGGCTCGATTGGTTCGAGTCCCAACTTCTTGTACCCAGATCTTGTCGGGGATATGCATGAAGAAAAATAAATGAAGAGCAGACCGCTTTGATACCACTGATCCATATTTATGAGAGGATCGAAAGGAATAACAGACTGAATACAATAACACAGAGATACAGAGAACAACAACAGATATCCAGCGAACAATAACTTCTATTGAATAAATAAAATAGGTTGAAACTGTAAAACTGCAGAACTAAAAACAACTTGCTCAAATGGTGGTAGTTATCTCTGATAAAAGATGTGGCTGCTACGTGCATCCATCTGAACAGAATGATTACAGTGAGGTTCCATGGGCCTTCTTAACATTACTCATGAATGATAAAACCCTAGACATCCAAAATCCTAACCCTAGGAGATGAAACGCAAAGTTATGTTATCCCCAATGGGTAAGTTGGTACCTCAACTTCCTAGGGTCGTAACTTTTGCATATGACCTCTGTTTTAGGCGCATCATAGCCCATTGGAAAGGTCTTTTCGAGAACTACACATTATTTCGTCAAACTATGACTTTGTCTACAGTTTCACTATGGAAAGCCAAAAAAACATTGTTTAGGGCCCCAAAACGGCCCTAAAAGTATAGAAAGATGCACTGACATGAAAACTTTTAAAATAAGCCGGTTGGATTAGGTGGGAGGCCACCAATCTCCACCTAGAAGCTGTGTAGGGCTTCAGATAGCCCCAGAAGTGTAGAACCCACAATTACAAAGAATTACAGAAGAACCTGATGAACTAAAAAATGTCAAGAGGAGCCAATTGGAATAGGTGGGTGGCCACCCATATCCAACTGGATCACCATGTTTGTTTCTCTATTGAATATAGTCATTTTTTAAGAAGTACTTCAGACAATGATGATATGATTTTGTCTTAAGTGTCTTCTTGTTAGGTAAGGGCAAAATTTATTAACTGCATCAAGTATGGCCAACATTACCTTCTCATAAAAGGGTTTCAGTAATGTTTTTCTTTCAAGATTGCATCTTTTGAAGGCAAGGGGTCTCCCTTCTTGCACTAAAATTGTACCAATGGTGTGCATCAAGTAATTGGACTCCAATAAAGGGTTTTATGAAGTTAGTCATGCCTAAGACAGGATTTATATACATTCCTCCCTCAAGTTTCTCAAAAACTTGTGTTACTCCGTAAATCTATGTAAATGAATCCTTTTTCAATAATGATGTTAGAGGTGTTTCTATTCAACCATAGTTCTTCACAAACTTGTGGAAATAACTAGACAATCATACAAGTCCCCTAATATTCTTCAAAAATTTTGGAACTAGTCATTTTGTCATAGCTTTAAGTTTGTTAGGGTCCACCTTGACACCCTCATGAGATAAAATATGACCCATATATTCCACTTCTTGAACCCCAAATGTACACTTTGAAGGATTTGCATATAGTTGTTTCTCCTCCAATAGTTTTAATACTATGTCAACATGTTGTTCATGCTCTTCCTAAGATTTTTTGTAAATTAGTATATCATTAAAAAACACCAACACAAAATTTCTAAGGAAGGGCTCGAAAAAAAAATCATCTATATTTGAAATGAAGAAGGTGCATTAATACGCCCAAAAGGAATCATTGAAAATTCATAACAAAATTCATTTGTTCTCAAGGATGTTTTGGGGATGTCTTCTTCCCTTATTCTAATATGATGATATCTTGTATGGAGATCCAACCTAGTAAACAAAATTTCTCTTTGCAATTCATCTAACAATTCATCAATGATAGGAATTGCAAACTCATATTTAATGGTGATCTTGTTGAGATCTATATAATATGGATGCATGGGTGAAACTTGTTGAGATCTGTATAAGTTGTCTCATTGAGGGAGAGATTAAGAAAATCTCAAGTGCCAAAAGACTTAACACATCTTGGATGCATGGGTGAAACTTCATACAAAGAAGATGCAAATACCAACAAGAAGGTTGAAAAAAGAGTTACATAGATAGTTGATGAGAAGTGGACCAAGATACCAGAAAGAAGGAATGATTACAAAAGAGATGAATATCCAAGAAGACCTCCTACCTTCACGAATCAAAGAAGCTTCAATCAGTATGAAGAAAATGACAAAAGAGTAGATCATGAACCCAGATGGACTACATCACAAAAAAGACCACTTACTCCAAGGTATCAAAATTTCTTTCTTGGTCATTGTTATAGTTGCAAAATTTTTGGACATAAGACAATTATTTGCAGAATCAATGAAAGTAACAAATACAAAATAAACATGAATGGTGTAAATAGAAGATATGGAAATAATCGTGGATTTGTCAACAGAAGTTATAATTCATTTTCCCCATTGATGGACAAAAATATTGTATGATACAAATGTAACTATCTTGGTCACAAAGCACGAGATTGCAGATATATGAATGAAGATGTCCCTATGTCAACCATAGTATGGAGAAGGAAAGAGATTCCAAACAATGAAGATTGTCGAATAGCATTAATCGTTGAAGAATGTAAAGAAGAAGATGAATGGTACATAGACAGTGGATGTTCTTCACACATGACCGGGGATCAAGAAAAAATCATCAGCTTGAAGAGAAAAGGTGGAAATGTTGCATTTGGAGATGACTCATCTGCCAAAATACTTGGAGAAGGTGTAGTAGAGCTTGGAAGAAAAAATGTAAAAGCAAAGAATGTCCTATTGGTTGAATACTTGAAGCATAATCTACTCAATGTTAGTAAAATGTGTGATCAATCATACACTCTCACGTTTGACTCCCGAAAATGTAAAATCAGAGAAAATAACTCAGGAAGATTGTATGCAACTGCAACAAGAAGACCGGACAACATACACATCCTACACATGAAGAAGAGAGAGAAGACAGAATCCACACAAAAGGATTCCAAGGAAGAAAAAGTCCCAAAGACCAAAAATAAGGATGAAGTATTATTGAGTGCCACATGTTCAGGGGGAGCATCCCCAAAGAAGAAGGTTACCTTTTGTCATTAAACTCAGGGGGAGAAGCCCTACCCTTTGCCATTGATGTCAAAGGGGGAGATAAATTGGGGCCATGATGATATGGGGAGCATGAGTTTTGCCATCAATGACAAAGTTGGAGATTATTGGAAAATTGGTTGTTGTCGTTGATGTCAACCCTAGTCATTGGTTTTGGACCGCAAGATTGATGAAGGTATTGGGACATGAAGGACAATGCTCATGCAGATACAACACCCATGGATGGATAGTACACATCATGTTGTCTCCATTGGTATGTGGCACGTCACGTGTATCCTCATGGTTGAGGAGAAATGAATTTTTGAAGATAACAAAGTGAATTGAAGAAGGAAGTACATGTAGGCCCTCAAGATAATTAAAGAAAAGAATTAAAAAATAAGAAAGTGTTAGGTCGGCCCTAATGTTAAAAGGAAGTGACATAAATGATATAAATAAATATCATTATACATTCATTTGATACACAAATTGAATTTCAAAGGAAATCAGAAGTAAAGAAGGTCGGATTTCAAGGAAGGATGAAGTCTTTTGGTGATGTGTTCTAAGGTATGTTATTTTCAGGTCATCTTACCATTTTCGCTATAACGTTTTTTCTAGAACGATTCACATGGTGAAATGGATATGGTATTTAGAAGACATGTCAAGGTACCTGTGGTAAAAGTTTTAGCTCTTGATTCTCTATAATTATGGAGATACACTCTGTATAAGATAGGGTTTTTGACCAGTCCTGAAGCTAGTCAATAAATAGGTGTTCCGGGTAAAACAATCATAACTTCTTCATAGAGAATCCAAATGATGTGGGACCAATTTCATTGGAAATAGTACGGACTACAGTTTCTTGTGTGTGAGTTTTAGAATCTGATGTTAAATATTGAGTGTGGGGCATTATGTACAAGTTTTGTCTCCTGAATAAACCAGAATTGAATAAGATCTACCATTCTTTCTATAAATTCCTTTTGGGGAGGATTCAAGAAGTGAAACTTGGAGAAGTTTCAGAAAATACATTGAGTAATATTATTTACAGGATCAGTGTATTCCAAGAATTGAAGAATTGAAGAAGTTGAAGAATTCTCATGAAGCATTATCAGGTTCCATGTGATGGTTGGTTGATGGTGATGATTTAATGTAAAGTTTTATTATCCCTCATATATTCTTGGGTGGAAGGAAGAGGAAAGGATGAAAAGTTAAACCCTCTCTTGATATTGGAGGATTGTATCTTCTTCTTGGAGTTTTATCTCTCCCTTAATATTTGGAAGTTGTAGCTACCTTTGGAAGTCATTACTTACCTTGAACAATAACTATTGATTATTTCTCATATATTGTGCATGGTGTATTGTGGTGTATTGGTGTAACTCTTATACTATTGTTCATTTCTCATTGGATATAATTTAATGGTTTAAGTATAAGCTAAATAAGTTTTTAAATTGTACTTGATATTGATTCATCCCCTTCTCAGTATCAATACTAGTTACTAGATGAAATTAAGAGTTTAAATGTTCTAGGAGTTGGTTTTAATAAGTTAAAAGGTTAGGGGGAATCTAGTCTATGATGTCAAACAACAAATGCAAGATGCAATTATCTAAGTATGAAAATCATACCTTTTCCTAAAGCAACTAAGACTAGTGCCTAAGATTGGGCAAGGGGTCAACTAAGTTAAGGGGATGTTCGTTACAAGATAATTACAAGTTACAAATATTACAAAACTATAACAAGACAGACTAGACACAAAAGAATATAAGAGATATACAATCTAAACTAGATTAGAAACAAGATATTAACAAGTGCTTGAAATGTGCAGGAAAGAAGATATTCAAAGATGAGAGATAATCAACACATCAAGCCAAGCATGCTCACAACAGATAAAATTCTACTGGACTGCTTACAAATGGCAAGGACGCAAAGCACTCAAGACCCAGTCAAGAGAATGCCTCCAGGTGGATGCGCACTTCTTGAAGGATCACACCATAGATATAGGGATACAAGATAGATAAAATGCTTGAAAAATGAAGTATTTCAGATCAAAGATATAACCACTCAAGCAATTATTCTACAACACATAAAAGATAACTTGCATGTAGATTGAAAGATAATGAAATTAGTGTGCTTGCAAGTGTGTAATTGTATTGCAGACGTTGTAGACTAAGGATTAAGTTAAGTGATTATTGTGAAATTAATTTTAGCCCTATCTAGGTGTCAGCCCAAAAGCTCTCCTCCCCCAGTTACCAATTGATTGTTGGATGATCAAAAAATGAGGCAACGAGGCCTACCTTAGCTTCACAGGTCAGTCCTAAGATCAGAGTACTCCCGGAAAGGACGTCGCGCACCGTGAGACCGTCCCCGACCTAGCACCTTCTGTTGCCTTCCTCTGACCCCGTTTTAAATGGCGAAGATGGTGAGTTATGGTGTCCTATTAAGTCTAATTAGTTTATTTTAGACCTGTGATCTAAGTATTGCAATGTGCGTTTGAGTGCTTGTAGCTTGCTCAAATAAAGTTTCCAAAGTACTAAAGACGAGTGTGAACTCTTAACAATGAAATTGCAAGTTCTTAAAAGGTTGATTTATTGTATGTGAATTTTAAGAACTGAAGAAGCTTGTGACTGAAGACTGAAAATGAAGGTTGAAGCCTTTGAACCAATAAATTGCAAGTTAAAATGCTTAATTTCCGGAAAGGGCCTTGGGGACCCAAAACCAGAATAATGATTAACTTCTTAATTATGAGATCGCATATATGAAGTGTAAGAACTGAAAGTAACTTGCAAAATTGTAAAAGGTGAATTAATCCTTTAAGATATCAGTGTTTGCATGCATGTTTTAAGATAAAATGTTGAAACAGTAAATGAGTTGCATGCAAAGTAAATTACAAAAGCAAATGTTAACTATGCCTCCACGGGCTCTAATCTAGCAATTAAGTGTGAGATCTACTCTAGATTATTTTAACTTTAAGCATGCATGTAGAAATCACTACTAATCTAGCTAAACTAAGCACGGAAAGGTAGAAAATAAAATTAATCTAAACTTGCAAAGTAAAGACTGAAGGAAAGGAAGGCAAGCCGCTTGGGTACAACTCCTTTGGGCTTGCGTTTACAGTATTTTAGAGAGACAAGAAAGAAGAGAAATTGTTACTACTTCAAGGAGTTTTTTTGAGTGTGTGTTGTGCGTGAAATTGGGCAGCATACCCTCTTGTCCTGGTAGGAACCTACAAAAATCAACAAGCTATTGCTTGATGATTTGAGCTGCAACACATCTAACAAAGTTACGAGATTTTTGTTTTCAACAAAAACTCTACACATCTAAAAACCAAAATTTAATATTTGATTAAATGACCTACCTAAGCATGTTATATACCCAAAACTGAACGTGAAAGAATGAGGAAGAAGGACAGAAAATGCTACTGAAGTGTAAACGAAGATGAGGGTAGATTCGTCCTTGAAGCTATCCCAACAACTTCATAGAGGTGATCTGCAAAACTTAAACCAAAAGTGAGATGGAACAACAGATAATATCCTGCATGCATAGACAATACAACATAGTTTCTATTATATAAGCATGCACAAAATATATAGATGGGCAACTACACTATTGGCTCACCTAGCCTAGTAAACTAATTTACTTGAGCAACTATTGACCAAAACACATAAAGATTCAGAATGATATCATCTCACAATAAGTGGCACATCCAGACTAATATTGAAGCCACAGTTCCTCCAAAGCTATTTCTGTATTATTAAATGGGAAGAAGTTGTAGCATCAATGCTGCTACAAGCTCTTCAAGAGCCAAAACCAGTGAAGCAATGTCAAAGAAATGAGAGAGAGAGAGAGAGAGAGGGGGATGGGGAGAATTCGGTAGCATAACAATACCGTGAAGAATGGTCTTGAATGAGGGAGTGAGAGGTTTCTTTTATAACTTGAGAAGCCAAGGAGAACCCTCTTGGATCTTCAACAAGTGTCAAAGATCCAAAGGTGAAGACAACTCAATGGTAAAACGAACCAATGAGATGAACAGCTTTTAGGGTGAGGGGAAATGGAAAGTAAATGAGTTGGAAGGGGAGAAAGAAAGGAAAGGAAAGACGAATTAGGCAAGAGGAGGAAACCCATGCATGCATTTAAGGAAAATTCCACTTCAAAACTTGAGGTTTCCACATTCACGTGTGATGTTTCCATCTTACTTCAAAGTGAAAGCGTGAGTGTAAGAGGAAAGACGTGAGGTAGGATAGGGAGTGTGGAGTAATGTGAGGAACACACGCCCAAAAGACATGTGAGAGGTGGAGGAAGGGACCCATGTTCTAACTCCAGGAAAATCTCAATTTAAAACTGATGTTTCCATGTTAAAAAAAAAGAAAGGTGTGAGTTCAATTGGGAAATGCGTGAGGGTGAGGCAGCGTGAGGTGTACGTGAGGGTTGAGTGAGCTTGGAGTGTGGAATCCACACTCCTAAGTGTGATGTGGAGGGTTAAGGTAGGTCATAAGCAAGAAAGGAGGGACCCATACCTCACTATTAAGTGAGTTTCCCACTTCACGTGGAGAGGGTGACATAATTCAAAGGGGGATATGAGTTTCAAAGGGGATATGCGTGAGTTAAGGTGAGTGGAAGAGTGTGTGTGGGACACACTCCCAATGGAGAGGTTGATGGGTAGAGGAAGGGCGTACCTCATGAGGAGGGGCCCTCAATCCATAATTAAAAGAAAATCCAAATAAATTTAAAGAGTGGGGACACATTCCTCATGAGGTACGTAGGCTTTAAGTGAAAAAATAAAAGGTGAGTTAAAAAGTGGGTTTAAGGGGTAGGTAAAGGTTAGGAAAGGGTTACGAAGGGTTAGGTGTGCTCCATCTCAATTATTTCCATTTCACCTGTTTTTATTAACTATTACAAAATTGATATTTGCCCATGTCCTGGGTTTGGCAATTAAAATCGTCGTTTTCCGAAAAAAAACTCCTAAGTGGACAAAAAAACCTAGCAAAACTTGTCCGACTGAGTTGAAACTTGGTCCACGGGTTTTGAGGGTCTCATTATCTTTATTTTGAGTACAAACACCCCTATCAAAAATCCTGCACCTAAGTTTTACATTAATTACCCAGAATTAATTAATTAATTAATTACCAACTTTAAAAAAAACCTAGCTAGACTTGACGGAATTCCGCAAAATTTTGCATGCTGTCTTACATGGTCATTTACAACATTCCTAAACACTAGCTACCTATGAATGACTTCATTATAATTCCTTTCACCACTTTGGAAGATTTATTGCTAGTGGGATTGAAAAACTCAAGGGAGATTAACTTGACTGGTTAGGCCACATTAGCCTCCTGAGGATAAAAAACACTCAGTGAAAGGAACTCTCCTAATGAAGAAACCCTAAGGCAACTGACCTAACATGATCCATGTAGACCTATTACATTATAAAACCGTACAGGGGTGCGGAAATCCCGCTTACAAAACTATGTGTTGAAGCAAAACAAAGCCCTGTAGAACCAAATAGTCTTCGACATGTTTGCATCTAATGATGCATATCTTCGTGGTACATGGAGTTGACCCCCTAGTTGAAGAGGCGGTCAACACACCCGATTGGTCCATGATCTCTATCTAAAGAACATGGAGGGTCATTTGTTGATGATTGATTATGAGAAAATCTCTTGTAAAATATTTATCTTTTGATTTAATATATTGTCTCAAGTGGCCACGTTGACCGGGGTCGTAGACAGTTTCCCTCTTCGAGAGTTTTAACCACGTAAAACCATTGGTATATTGAAATTTGATATGTTTGTGTGAGTGGTTATTGAAGGTGTTCATCCTATGTTGGAATACCCTATTTTGTCAAACATGGTATTAAACCCTGTTTGAAGCAATGTTCCACCAAGTCTTTGGGACGAGGGGATGAGGGTGTAGGGAGACGCACAAAGGGGACATGTGGAAGTACCCCCAAATTTTAGGGATTTTAGGGAAATGTGGGATGGGGGGACGTCACATATATAATATAAAAAAATATAAAATATAAAATTTTAAAAATAAAAATAATAATGATAAAATATCAACAATAATAATTCAATGTTCATCCCATACAAATTCATCAATAAACATTGAAATACTAAATTAGTAAATTGAAAATTCAAATTTGTAAATGATATAAACTATTAAACATGATTCAAAATTCAAATTCAAATTCAATAATGAAATACATTGATTCATAAATCATAAATGAAAGTTGAAATAGAAATAGTAAAATAATAAATATTGATACATTGATTTAAAAGTTAAATTCATCATTCATCCTTCTAGAACCTAATTAATTAGTACAAAGCAAAATACTAAATAGTAGATACTAAAGTTTGAAATAGTAAACTGGAATTACTCAAACTCAAAATTTTAAATAGTAAAGAGTGACAAGTCAAGGTCTAAGGTCATCAGTATCTAGAGTCAAGACTCAAAAGTTGAAACTGAAAAAACAATGAACATAGAAAATAAATGTTAAAATGACCATTATGGAGTCATTCTCATTGACCATCCTCTACATCCATCTCCCGCATCGAGTCAATTTTTAAAATTTAATTGTGTTTTAATTATTTAGATTTTTAAATTTAATAAATTAATTGTGTTTTAACTTTTATCCTTTTTTTTCTATACATATTTGTTTTTCATTTTTTTCATTTTTTAATTAAAAAAAAAAAAAAATTAAGCCTTATTAGGCAAAACAAATTCGGGGGGACGCCTAGGATTCCCCCTTTCGAGGAGACTCATCCCCCACTTTGGGGAGTCGCGTCTCCCCAAAAAGTGGATGTAGGGAAATGACCCCCTAGGAGTCCCAAAAAGCAGATGTAGGGAAAAAACCAAATGGCATAATAAGAATGATGAAGCTTGTGGACTAATCAGAATGTCCATCTCTCTTGATTTAAGGTTTCACCTTCAAGGAATTGATGACCTAGATGTAGCTTGGGCTAAGCTTGAAGTTTTGTTTGGTAAACAAAAAGTGATCCGAACCCACCTAATTGGAAATCAATTAATGAATTTAAGTCTCAATGATTTTCCTTGCGTTGAAGATTATTTATCTAAGTTCAAAACACTTAGAATTTTATGTAAACACTATAAAATAGATCTAAAGGATGGTCGATGCATATATGTTATTCTTTCTAAGCTTGGTAGTGCATATTATGTCTTTGTATCTATCTTTTATGCCACCAAAGAAGCTCTAGGGCGTGCTTACCAAGCTCCCACTCTTGATTCTTTTTTGATTCTTTTATTAGAGAGAAATATAGGCTTTTGCAACTTGGAGTGATCAACATTGCAAGTACATCTAACAAAGCCTTAGTGGCCCTGCCAAAAGATAAATCCAAGCATCCCAAGAATCAACATCATCGCCACAACAACAAACAGAACAAGGGTCCCAAACCCTCTCATCCAACTTCTACTCCTAATGGTGACAAAGCATAAAATTCTATAAGAAATTTAACAGACATTACAACTTTTGTGAGCAAGATTGTCATGTGTGTTGGATTACTAAGAGGGGGGGTGAATTAGTAATAGAGTTTTTTTATTTTTTTAACCATAGTATGTAAGTGTCATTTATCTTTATGATCAATATAGCATTATCATCCAATAACTGCAGAGTAAATAAACCATGAACAATGAACAATCAAACACATACACAATATACCAGTATTTTTACCTGGAAACCCAATGTAAGAGAAAACCATGGAATGTTTTTTCTTATAAGTCTTTAATAATTACATTCATTGGAAGCACCAACTTCCTTTGTTCTCCAATTGCAACTTGAAGGAGGCTCCAACCGCCTATATTTTCAGGCTACAACCTGAGGGAAGCTCCAACTCCCTAATTCTCTGGCTACAACCAAAAGGAGGCTACAACTCCCTATGTTCTCCGACTACAACCACCTATCCTTGCCCCATCCTGTTGCCCTGAAATATTAGTGAAATGATGAACCCACTGCCACACTATCACTGTGAGATATACCACTGTAAACATGTACCAATCTGTGCCAACAACCTGTAACCAACGTGTACCAATAGCATGTGATCAACCTGTACTTGTAACCTTCTTGTACCAACAAAAACCCAACAGGTATGCGACCTGTCTGTGTTGCAACTTGTGTATGTACGTGACATGTCTTTACTACAGCGTGTGTATGTGCGTGGTCTATCTACACTGCAGCCTGAGTATGCCTTCTGAAAACTAAGGTTTTCACCTTCCTGAAAAAACTTTGACCCTTTGTTGCCTCTGTCACATCAACCTGACACTATGTCCAAACTGCAGTTGTTCCCTATGCATACATCCTCATACATATCCATTAACAAAGTGCATTTATATCTCTCTAGTCATGTTCCATGCATGTGTGTATAATCATGAACAAGTGTAATAACCCTCACATGGAATAGACATCAAACCCTCACTGATATACATCCTCACACTACACCAACAACTTCACAACCACTTCACAACTACAAGCTATCAACCATGTACCACAAAAACCCTTAACCATATGCCAAGAAATACAAGATGTGCCTCAACACTAACAAGATGTACCAATGATAGATATCAAATATACCAGCATTGCATTTCTGTAGATATGACTTATACAGTAAGTTCCATACATCCAGTAGCCTCTCTAGGGAAAATCCTAAAACCCCCATAACCATTTCTCATGTAGACAACAAAATCCAACTACACATAGAAATAAGACATACCTTTTGAACTTGTAGATAGAACGGTTGTACCTGATCACTGTACACCTTCCTGAGAGCTTGCCTTCAGAATCTAGACCTGGCATCTTCATCTCCTCAAGTTTTCATCACTTTTCCTACATATACGTGCCCTGTTATACTACCAGCCAGCCTGTGTACACCTCAAAAACTAGGGTTTTTTTAGTATTTTCTGCAATTCTAAAACTTTCGCCGTCAATCCTTCATGCTACTTCAGACTTGTGTAACCTGTATCAATGAGTACCTTCAATAAACCTTACACAATAATAAATATTCATTGTTCTCAAAAGGTGTTAATAGGAGATCCTTGTTCTCTTATTTATAATTCCACGTAGCTTCCTCAAGGGGTTATCTTCTAACCAACTTAACCCAATTTCCTTCTTTTGGGGCTAACCCACTTCTAACCACTTGTCCACTTGTAACCACTTTATCCACAAATAGTAAACTCTCCACTTCTAGTTGTAACTAATTTATTTTAAATTATTTTCTTATTGCAACAACTTAGCCCATGATTAACTCATAGTCTCAGCCACTTGACTAGTCAACTTCTTCTAGGAGCTTCTATAATAAATTTGACTTCTTTGACCTTCTATATAACTCATGAGGGTTCTTCAACTTCACCGGAATGGCATGACATGTACTATCCATATAGAATGGTCTTACCTGCAAATATACTAACCTTCATACCATTATACATCAAACAAACTTAAGTCCCTTAAACATACTATTGGAGCTACCGGAATTTGTTATCGGACTTGCTTCAAGGGTTGACATCAATGACAACCAAAAAAATTAATCAACAATCTCTCCCTTTGGCATTGATGGCAAAAATCTGATGCAATAATGAAGTCATATCGCTCATGTTCATGCTCCTTTGTGGGAGTGCGATTGACTATGTAATTTGCACAGTTGATTGCTTCTGCCCAATACTGTAGACTTAGTCCCTTAGATTGGATCATACAATTAGCCATTTCTTTTAATGTGCGGTTCTTTCTCTCAACAACACCATTTTGTTGTGGTGTATATGGAATAGTGTGTTGCATTTGGATGCCCTGTGTAGTGCAGTAACTTGTAAAATTATTGT
>ML776871.1:1272035-1289465 GCA_009831015.1 Picea engelmannii
CGGGAACATATCGTGACCGTCGGATTGCCTAACTACAAATGCATACTAATGCATACTAAAGAAACACACTTTTACCTAACGACATATTAGACCAAGTAGATCTTAACTAACTCCTAAGTGTCTAAATATCCTAACACTTCTTCAACCTGCACACATAATATTCATTCTCTGGAAACTAAAATCCTTTTGGTTGCTCAATGTAGACTTATTATTCTAGTTCCCCATTCAGAAAAGTTAATTTCACGTCCATTTGAGACATTTTAATATTCTTGGAGCATGCATAAGCTAGGATTAATCTGATTACTTCCATTTTGGTAACTAGGAAAATGTCTCTTCAAATTCGATACCTTCAACCTATGCATATCCTTTACATATCAATCTAGGTTTGTTCCTGGTAACTTGTCCATCTTCATTCAATTTATTTTTGAAGACCCACTTTGTGTCAATCACATTCTTGTACCTTGGTATTGGAAAAAATTCCCAACTGTCACTCTTCTCTATCTGATCTAACTCTTCATCCATGTCCTTTCTCCAAAATTCATCCTCACTGGCTTCTTCAAAATTGTTCGGTTCAATCGAGGATATGAGTACTAGGTGTAGATGTTCTGGTGAACGGATTCTTCTTCTAGTCTCAACTTCTGCATCTTTGTTCCTGATAATCTGATCTAAGGGATGATTCTTTTGTATTTGTTTGCTAGGTGTCTTTGGAGGTACTTCTTGTTCTTGCTCTTCTACTTCTATTTTGATCTTCTTCATCGTCCCCTTCTATTACTTCATCCTTTGCTTCTTCTTCATAAACCTGTTCCATTGACTCCTTTTCTTATTCCTTTATTTTCTGTCCACCTATCTCATCAACCGTTACATTGATGTTTTCCACAACTTTGTTGAGCCTTAGATTGAAACATTTGTATGCTTTCCTTGTACTTGAATACCCAACAAGTATGTCTTTGTCCACACGAGAATCAAACTTTCTCATTCTACCATCTTCTCTTTTGATGTAGCATTTGCTTCCAGAAACTCTGAAGTGCTTCACATTTGTTGGTCTTCATTTCCATAGCTCGTAGTTAGTTTTATTATTGTTGTTTCTGAGCATTACTTTGTTTTGAATGCAAATTGTTGTATGCACTACATGTGTCCAAAAGGCATCTGTCAACTTAGAATCCATTAACATTGTTCGAGCCATTTCCTGTATTATCTTGTTCATCCTTTAAACAACTCCATTTTGTTGAGGTGTCCCAGCAACGAATAATTCCCTTTTTATTCCATGATTGCTGCAGAAATCCATAAATTCCTTTGAAGTAAATCCATCTTCTGGCACTTCTGGTGAGTGAGCTCACAAAGAGCCTTAAAAAGACATTGGGGTTTTCTCATCTGGATTGGTGAAACTGGAATGCATCACAGAAGTTGGTCCAATGAGAGTTTCCATAGGATCCATCTTCTCCTGAAAACTTAGGTATCCAGGACTCGACCTTCTTGGGTAGACCATGTAACCCCCCTTGGGTGTTAGGTAAGCTTAAAGGACCAAAGAGTTCTTTATGAGACCATTTGGGAGAACTTACAGGGGTGACAGGATTTGTGGAGGTCATAGTAGTAGATGAAAGTATATACTGATGCCCACCATGAGTCGTCATTAGCTATTTGTGGAGTTGCCAGATGATTTTCTTGAAATCATCAAAGAAAAGGGAAAACACCCTAGTGGAGTCACCACGTAAGCTTGTAAGAAAGTAGTCTCTGAGGCAAGGCTTACCGAAAAGATTTGTCGTTTGAGGAGAATTGACTCAGTGTTCCCCGGCAACGGCTCCAAAATGTTATCGCACAGTTTGTAGCTTGGTCAAAAGGCTAGAAGATAGAGGCCAAACTGGCGTAACAAGAACCTACCCCACCCAATGTCACCTCAATGGGGAGGTTCTTTCTCTTTAGGGAGGTTAGGCCCAGTGGAGACGTCCCCGGTAACTTGGGGTTTTGAAGAGGCTAAGGTATAAAGGTCAAAGTAAATTCCCTCCTCACAGGTTACCACCAAGAGCAGATAGTCCAGCTAAACAACCAATAATGAAGTGTAGGCCCAAATGAGAACACCTACCCAGAACAAAGCAACAGTAAAACAATATATGCAAGCTATGATTCAATGGGTTAGTACTTCATATAACTATCTGATATCAATATATTAGCAATTAAGACAATAGATATTGACGAGATCAATGTTTATCAATAATAGCAATGGAACAATATCAATTCATCAATAAATATCGAGATGATGTAGCAAACAGTGTATCCAAGCAATCCCTTACTCAACAAATGCTTCGAAACACCATCTAATTGCTTATCAACAGAAAATGTTGCGTCAAGATGGAATAACCAAGGATGACGTTAGCCTTGTCAAGGTTAGTGGTTAGTTAGGGTTTCAAATTATAAGAGTTTTAAGAGTTTGTTTGACCACTATCACTTCAACGTTGGAGACCTAAGATCAGTGCCTATGGGTAAATGGAGTCAATTCCAGAGAGGACACAAGGTTGAAGGGAAAAGGCTAAGGACTAGAGGGAAGGGTTCTAAAGTGCTGCAATGGTAGGGCCCCATAATCAAAACTCTAGGGGAAAGAGGCTCACTCCGGTGTTGCTCAAGCAAGGCCTCGTGCTCTTTCCTCCTTCCTTAGGTTTATCTTGGCAAAACGACTAGCATCAAGACAAGAGAGTGAGGTGAGGGAGAGTGTTGCAAAGGCAAGGCCCTTTCACCAAACCCTAGAAGCAGGATGGCCCTAGGTGTAGATAACCTAGGCCCAAGATGTCTCCTCCTTCTTGACCTTTAAAAGGTACGACTAGCACAGGGGAAGAAGTAACAAGAGTGTAGCAATGGCTAGGCTCTTCCTTCCTTCTTCAATGGCTAAGAATTTCTCTTTTAGGGGACATGAGACAACGACCTACTTGTGTGTTTGTCCCCTAGGGTTTTAAAATCAGCAAAATTTATAAATAAATGCAAGAATATAAGACTACAACCATTCAATTAAGAAGTCTTGTAGAAAAAACACTTACATATCATGATGAAATAGCATTGCAAACCCTAGTTGTAAACCTTCTTTCAAGAGAAATGCCAAAAATGCCAAGAACAGCCTTCCTTCAACAAGTGTGCCTCACTTAAAAAGAACAAATACCCAACAAGGGCGCAAAAATCAGATCTCACTAGGAGAGTGACTTGTGTGAAATGTCAAAATGAGGATAAAACTCATCAATATATACTGTATCGTGACTTTTAATTAATTTTAGATCATAAAAATTAGCCGACAAGGCTTTAAACCAAAATCATACTGTTTTTACATTAAAATGTCAAATTAAAAACCTAACTGAGCTGTAATAAAGGTAAAAGCCCCTTCAAGGGAGACGCTAGCCCCTTTTAGGGCAAATGAGGCATCTAGGAGCAAAATGTTGACCCTCCAGGGGCCTCTCCAACATGCCACACATGCCACTGCTGCCCAGTCTGCCTCCAAGAATGACCATGACATCATGGTAAGAATGGGGGTGCTCTGAGCCTTCCAAGGCCAACGTTCCACTGAAAAGGGGTCATTCCCCTAGGCCGGGCTCTACCAAAGTGCCTCTGGTGAAACGTCCTTCTTCTTCTTAGGTGCAAAAGCTTAATAAAGCACTGTCCTGACTCTGCCCCTCTGACGGGGTCTTAGCAACCATCTGATCGTCTCTTCAGCCCCATCGAGGTCCAAACTAATCATCTCCCCATGTGTACCGGTCCAAATGGTACATGTCTATCGGGCATGGTCCTGCACATCAAAAACTTCGCCCTCCATGGGCTCATTAGTCACAGGGATCATAACAATGTTAATCACATTTCATCATTAATATTATGAAACATATGCATAAAAACCCTGAGGTATCATCCAATAGCTCAAAGAAAGTACAAAGACCTATAATACAAGGTTGAAGAAAAGGACAAGACACCTTATTGGGCTAGTATCCATAAAGAAAGGAAAGTCTCCAAGGGGTTTCATCCAAGCCATGTAAAATGAGGTGGTGTGGATAAGGGATGTACAGACATACGGGTAGAGTGAGAGCCAGGGATGCATGATATTACCTGTGGGTGCCTTTGTAGAAGGCGAGTTGTACCCGTCATGGATGCAATTTTTCCAAGCCTTTTCTTGTGTTTATTCTTTTCTTTTCTTTATTTGCTTTTTCTTTTTATTTCAAAGACTAACTAGAGGACACTGCCTTGGCGTGGTGACCAAAGTTGACTGTGTTACCCACAAGCACTTTCACAAAGATGATAAGGCCGGCTCGTGATGAGACCCCCTTTCCTTTGGCCATGCAACCAAAGGCCACTGCCCTGGAATGGTAACCAGATAGTGGAAATGTCATGTTGTTAGGTACCCATGAACATAATAGGTTGGCTCATGATGAGACCCCCTATCCTCTTATCTAGGTCTTGTTTTGTTATTTTTCTCTAGGTCCCTCTTGTTTCTTGCTGAGAGGATTTTTATTTCCTTCTCGAGGATCCCTGGCCGAGGCATCTCGAGGTTTCATTTTTAGGCTTTTATCTTTTACCAGCTGCTTTTACCTTCTAGGCCTTTAGCCCCTTCTTCCCACGAGATAAGGTGCAACCCCACAAACATATCATCCTAATGCCCGGACTAGGGGAAAGGGACAGATGAGTGGGAGATAAGATGAAAAAGTGATGATATGATGGGAGTGAAGGATGTCTCTTCAGAAATCCCCCCAGTGGCAAACCAAAACCTATGGGTATAGGCTTGCTAGGACACCTTATCAATCCCCCCAATCATGGTCAAGTGGGTTAATGTAAGATCCAAGTAGATGTTAGAAATAAAAGGAGTAAGATGCATATATCTAAAGGTTATAATGATCAAAAGTGACACATACCATGATACCTGGACCAATTACCTCATGGAGTAAGAGCCTTCTCCGATACAAGACCAGGCCGATGGTGATGGATGTTGTTGCTACTGACAAGACAAATCTGACGAAAGAAGAAAAGGATGGGCCCTCCAGGGCCATGCTCAGGTCAATCCTACTCTTGGTACTCCATGTCTAGGGCCTGTGGGCCTCAAGACATGATCTCCTAGTTATCCCTAGAAATCGGGGATAATAGAGATCTTAGCCCCTTTTGAACAATTATAGATTCATCAACTTTTTCTCCTAATCCTTTGATTGCATTCACTGTTTCATCAACTTGTAAGAAGTAAGTTGCAATATTCTCATCTTCCTTCATCTCCATCTGTTCAAATTGACCTCTATAAGTTTGAAGCTTTGTTGCCTTGACTTTTGCATCTCCTTCATAAATATTCTAAAGTTTGTCCCAAATCTCTTTTGCAGACCTGCAATTCATAACTTTGCCATATACTGAATCACCAAGACCATTCAGAAGTGCATTTTTGGCTTTTGAATTATTTAGACTGAGTTTCCTTTCGTTGTCATTTGTTGGCGGAACTTCTTATTCTTTATATCCATCTATAACTGATTGTCAAACCTCAAATCCTTGTGCTTTTACATATGTTTTCATCCTTCTGCTCCAAAATGCATAGTTTTTCCCATCAAACAATGGTATTCCATTTTTATACATATTGTTTCTCTCCATGATCTACCTTTCAATGGTTAAACTTATTTATGAAGGAAACTTCTCTGATACCAATTGTTGGATTACCAAGAGGGGGGGTGAATCAGTAATAGAGATTTTTAATCCTTTTAACCACAGTATGTAAGTGTTATTTATCTTTATGATCAATATAGAATTATCATCCAATATGAATAGTGTTTTTTCTTATATGTCTTTAAGAATTACATTCATTGGAAGCACCAACTTCATGTGTTCTCCAGTTGCAACTAGAAGGAGGCTCTAACCCCCTATATTTTCAAGCTACAACCTGAGGGAAGCTCCAACTCCCCAATTCTCTAGATACAACCAGAAGGAGTCTAAAACCCCCTATGTTCTCCGGCTAGAACCGAAAGGTGGCCACAACCACCTATCCTTGCCTCGTCCTGTCGCCCTGAAATATAAGTGAAATGATGAAACCACTTCCACACTGTCACTGTGAGATATACCACTGTAAACCTATACCAATATGTGCCAACAACCTGTAACCAACCTCTACCAATATCATGTGATCAACCTATACCTATAACCTTCCTATACCAACAAAAACCCAACAGGTACGTGACCTGTCTATGCTGCAGCTTGCATATGTTCGCGACTTGTCTATATTGCAACCTACGTATGTATGTGGCCTCTCTATACTGAAGCCTGCGTACGCCTTCTGAAAACTAGGGTTTTCACCTTCCTGAAAAAATTTGACCCTTTGTTGCCTCTGTCACATCAACCTGCAACCTGACATTGTGTCCAAACTGTAGTTGTTCCCTATGCATACATCCTCATACATATCTCTTAACCAATTGCATATATTTCTGTCTAGTCATGTGCCATACATGTGTGTATGATCATGAACAAGTGTAATAACCCTCACATGGACTAGATATCAAACCCTCACTGATATACAACCTCACACTACATCAACAACTTCACAACCACTTCACAACTACAAGTTCTCAACCATGTACTACAAAAACCCTTAACCATATGCCAAGAAATACAAGATGTGCCTCAAAACTAACAAGATATACCAATGATAGATATCAAATCTACTAGCACTATATTTATGTAGATCTAACTTATAGAGTAAGTGTCTAATATACCAGCACTATATTTCTGTACCACAAAAACCCTTAACCATATGCCAAGAAATACAAGATGTGCCTCAACACTAACAAGATGTACCAATGATAGATATCAAATACACCAACACTATATTTTGTAGATACGACTTAACAAGATGTACCAATGATAGATATCAAATATACCAACACTATATTTCTAGAATAAATTTGACTTCTTTGACCTTCTAAATAACTCATGAGGGTTCTCCAACTATCAAAACTTAAGACTATTATGAGGAGTTATGTGATGTTCCGCATATCACTAGAAATGGCATGACATGTATTATCCATCTAGAATAGTCTTACCTACAAATATACTAACCTTCATACCATTATACATCAAACAAACTTAAGTCCCTTAAACATACTGTTGGGGCTATCGGAATTTTCTACCAGACTTTCTTCAAGGGTTGACATCAATGACAACCAACCCAATTAATCAACAATGTGGAGTCTAAATGTTTTAAAAATATGGAATCCTTAGAAGCAATGATGAAGAAGCACAACATCAATCTTGATTCTTCTTCTTATACCTCTTCTTCTCATGGGCATTCACTTCTTTCTTCTAGTTTCTCTTTCAGTGCAACATCTACTTCTTATTTTGATGAGTGGATTATTGATTCTGGATCATCTTATCATATGGCTAAGGATATAGCCATTTTTTCTTCTCTTAATGAATGTAACAACAAACAAATATTTGTTGGAGATGATAGATCTCTTAGTGTTGTGGGGTTTCGAATAGGTCAGGTAGATAATGGTGATTTCAATGATGTATTATGTGTTCCGAGTCTTTCTTGCAACCTTCTATCAGTGTATTAGATCACTCATTTAGGTGAAAAAGTCATAGAGTTTTCACGTCACTAAGTTGTAATCAAGGATTTAAAAAATCATAATCGTGTCCTAGCAACTAGAATTGTTGATGATATTACCAAGTTGTACAAATTTGACAACTTTGGGTCATTATATTTTCCATCAGTTTTTATTGCTCATAGAGATGACTTGAGAAAAATTTGGCATGAACAGTTTGGTCATCTAAATTATCACTCATTGCAACAACTATGTAATGAAAATATAGTGATTGGTCTTCCTCTCGTTTCTTGGTGTTTTTGTTGGTTGTGTTCTCGGCAAAAATGTTGGTTGTGGAGCCTGATTATCTTCATGATTCATAGGTTTGTTTCAGTCGTTCTTGGACCCCATTCCCTAACAAGGGGTGTGGAGGGGCTTCCCCCCGCACCACAACTATCTCCAGGGGGGTCCAGTTGGGGCAACGCCCCCAAAGCAAAATTTTGGTAAAAATTGCCTTGTAAAATATTGTAATTTCATAATTAATCTGGATTGTTCATTATAAGGTTGCAAATCTGACGGCAAAAGTTATTTTAGGGATTTTTTCCCTAGAATGCAACTATCTTTTATGAGGGAAATGTATTTCAGTTGTGTATTATCACGAATAATGTATTCTGAGAGAGGAGAATGTGAGAGAAAGAAGAGGAAGTTACAGCAAGTGTGTTGTAGGTTGTATCCTTTCATTTTGATGGATAAAAAAAAGAAAGGACCTAGCAATTTATCCGGTGGACGTAGTCCAAACTAGATGAACCACGTATATCTATGTCTCTATTGTATTATGTATCTTATGTGTTTTATTTCCACATTTGTTTTATTTTATTGCTTCGCGGTCCTGTTTTTCTAACAAAACATCATTGAGATGGTTTTGACAAACATTCAGCTTGGCATGCGTCGGACCCTTTACAATGTGTTCACATTGATTTATGTGGTCGGCTTTCTTCTCCTTATTTTTCTAGGTTCAAGTACTTCTTAACTTTCATTGATGACTTCTCTAGATGCACTTGGTTTTACTTCTTAAAACTTAAGAGTGAAGTTTTTGACATGTTTTTAGCCTACAAGGTCTTTGTAGAAAAAAAGATGGACATCAACTTCAAAGGTTAAGAACAGAGAATGGAGGAGAATATGTGAACAACAAATTTACAAGTTATTGCATTGCACAGGGCATTCAAATGCAACATACTATTCCATATACACCAAAACAAAATGGTATTTGTAAGAGAAAGAATCATACATTAAAGGAAATGGTTGATTGTATGATCCAATCTAAGAGATTAAGTCTTCATTATTAGGAGAAAGAAATCAACTATGAAACTTACATAGTAAATTTCACTCACACAAAGGCTTTAAAAAATATAACACTAGAAGAAGCATGAACTAAAATTAAGATGTAAGCCACTTGTGTGTATTTGGTAGTATAGCATGGGCTCACATTCTGAATGAGAAAAGGAAAGTGTTAGAGCCTAAAACCGAGAAGTGCATTTTTGTTGGATACTCTAAATATGTCAAAGGCTACCAACTTCTTCAAGCTCATTCCAATAAAATTATTATTAGAAGAGATGTTAAATTTAATGAAAATCTCTTAAACTGCGAACCTAATTTGGTGTTTTTTCCATCTTCGCCTGCGATCCATCTTCGGCGCTTGTGCCATATTCTATTCCTATTTTAGTTTCTTCTTCAAATGATGATAGTGAGGATGAAAATCCACCTCATCCTTCTCACCTTCCTCCAGATGACTCCATTGAACATGAACTTGCACCAGCACCACCGCTTCCCAGATGGGTCAATTCAACACGAGAAGTAGCCAATGATCTTGACGATGATCCTTGAGATCAATGTTGGACATGTTCTTCTCTTTTGGCTCAAATTTGAGAGACCCATGATCTAGACACATTTGTAGAAGCTTCTGGGCATCCATATTGGGACAAAACAATGAATGAAGAATATCATTCTTTAATGGAGAATGATACTTGGGATCTTGTACCTCTTCCAAAAAGAAGAAAACTTCTTAGATGTAAATGGGTGTATATAAATAAGTATGCATTAGATGGAAGTGTTGAAAAACAAAAGGCACGGTTAGTTTCCAAAGGATTCTCTCAAGTTGAAGGCATTGACTACAATGAACCTTTTTCCCCCATAGCCAAAACGAATTCCATTTGTCTTGTTCTAGCCTTTGTTTCCTCACATAAATGGGAGGTCCATCAGATAGATGTTAAATCCACACCTTCTTGCATGAGAATTTGCAAGAATAAATCTACATGGAACGACCTTCTAGCTATGTCTAGAATGACTCCAGCCTTGTTTTTCACCTTAAGAAATATCTTTATGGTCTAAGCAAGCTCCTCAAGTTTTGTATGCCAAAATGGATAGATTTTTTCTTGACACCATCTTTTCTAGATATAATTATGACCCTAATGTCTATACCAATAAAGTAGGAAGACATCTCATAATACTCATTCTTTATGTTCATGACCTTTAATCACTGGTAGTTACCTTAAACTTTTAACCCATGTGAAATCTAGGCTTCAAAAGAAATTTGAAATGATAGACTTAGGCTATTTGCATTATTTCCTTGGCCTCCAAGTTTTGCAAACTAAGAAAGGTATTTTCCTTTCCTAGTCTAAGTATGTCTGTTACTTTCTTTGTCGCTTTCACATAGAATATTATGAACCATCCCCCTCTCCCTTCCTATCTAAAGTCAAACTTGATGCCCCCTGTACTACTCCTAAAGTTGATGCCACTTTGTATTGTCAGTTAGTTGGTAGCCTCTTATATTTGACTCATACTCGTCTTGATATTTCCTTTGTCATCGATCTTGTTGCCTAGTATATGCAAACACCGCATGAAAACCATTGGAAAGTAGCAAAAATGATACTTCAGTATGTCCAGGGTACAAATTAGTGGGGGCACTTCTTTGTTGGTTGGTTTCACTAATTCAAATTGGGTCGGTCACCCTAATGATCGAAAGTCTACTATCGGTTATGTTTTCATCCTTGGTTATGGAACTATCACTTGGGATTGTAAGAAACGACAGGCTATTGTTCTTTCTTCAGCAGAAGCATAGTCCTGAGAAGCGGTTAATGCAAGTCAAGAACCCTTGTGGCTTCGATAGATCCTTTCATAGTTTGGATTCCAACAACAACATTCGACCACCCTTTGTTGTGACAATCAGAGTGCAATCAAGCTCGCCAAAGATCTAGTTCAACATCGACGCAAGAAACACATCTAGCTACACATGCACTTCATAAGAAATATTATTCATGATTGAGCTATTGAAGTGCTCTTTTTCCTTACAGAATATCAAATTGAAAACATTTTCACAAAGTCTCTTACAAAAGAAAAGTTTTCCAAACTTCAATCTATGTTAGGAGTTCAAGAAGTTGTCATTAAGGGTGGATAATCTCTAATGCCTCCTTCCTTCTTTTGTTGTGTCACGTTTGTAAATCCTTCAATCATATTCCAAGTTGTTCTTGAGGGGGGATGTTAGGATATTTGGACACTTAGGATTTAGTTAAGATCAACTTGGTCTAATGTGTCTCTAGGTAAAAGTGTGTTTCTTAGTGTGTTTATTTAGTATGCATTAGTAGTTATGTAACACGACGATCACAATATGTTCTAGATAGAGAGTGATCTGACGGCTCATATTCTCCTCAATATTAATGACTACATTGATCTGTGTCTTAACACATGATTGGTCCATGATCTCTATTTAAAGAGCATAGAGGGTCAGTTGCTAACGATCGATCGTTAGAAACTCTCTTGTAAAATATTTTTTTTTTGCATTAATATATTGCCTCAACTGGCCACGTTGGTTGGGGTTGTGGACCTTTTCCTTCTTCGAGGGTTTTAACCACGTAAAAACATCAATGTATTGATCTTTGATCTAGTTGTGTGAGTGGTTACTAAAGGTGTTCGTCTTGTGCTGGAATACCATGTTTTGTCGAACAATGGTCGTAGTATTCTAGTATGGTTTTGGATCTTGATGGTTGTAACTCTTGTTCTTAATCTTCACAATCTATGTAGAATAATTTCTTATCACCACACTTATTCCCTTAATGTACTTTTTATCACAGTGAAAAAACAACCCCCTTGCTCTTCTTTCATCTAAGTCTTGAGTTGTCAACCTTGTAAGTTGAGTGAGGTTAGGAGTGGGAATGTTGGGCTCTATGAAGGTGTTAGTGCTAACCCTTTGGTATCCATATTTTTATCTTCAACTCTTCAGTATCTTTGCCACATTAAAAGCATTATCTAAGAATGTAGGTTCAAAAAGGTGCACATTGCGTTCAATCCTCTCCTTTAAACTACCCGTAAAGAGATCCAACAATTTATCCTGTGGAAGGTCCTTCATTATAAGACTCAACTTCTTAAACTGTTAAATGTTCTCTATTTTTGGACCTCTTTGCCTGGGATTTGTCAATTGGATAAAGAAGGTGTTGCTAATACTATCTCCATAATCCACTATCAACTCATCTATAAAAATGGACCAAGAAATAATAGTCATTTTTGCCTTCATAAAGCCATCATACCATACAAACTGATCAAGTTCTAAATATATGGATGCAATAGTTACCTTCCCAAGAGTTTTCACTTGGTGTAGATCAAAGAATTGATCCATATGGAATCCATGGCCTGAGATCATTACCATCAAACTTTCTCATATATATCTTGGGAATAAATAAGTTCAATGGTCCAAATTTGAAACCATAATGGTGTGGATCTTGGAGTGAATGAATGTTCATGTGCCTAGGACTTAAATCTCTTATTCTCCAGATGTGTTAAAATGTTCCCCATATGTGACTAGGACTTGATCCTCTTATTCTCCTTATCCTCTTCTAGATAATTTAAGCTCAGGAGATTTGATTTCTCCTTCATAAGGGTACTCCTTCATGTCTTTGAGATAAATTTTGTTTTTCATCCTTCTAGATCATCTTTTGTTTCCATCTCCTTGTGATCACCTTTGCTTACCATGTTCAATTTGATATCATCTTCAAAATTTTGGAATTATGTTTTACTTACCATATTTAGGATGCCAACCTTCCTTTCCATTGTAGTTTCCATGCTTGTTATTTTCTCTTCCAACTTGGACACCTTAAATTCCAATTCTTCATTCTTTTATCATGTCAAGACTAAGTTTTCAAAAGTCTTTATAGGAGTCACATTTGTCTTACTATGTCTAGACATGATGGGCTTAGGATTTTGTAGGGTCTTATGGGAAAGGATGTGTTAGGCGCCATAGCTCTCTAATATACCATTGGGTTTCCAACAATAGTACTCAAACATTCTTTCGTGGCTCTCACTAAGGAAGATGGATTGTACCTTTAGTTGTACCACCCAATTCCCAAGTATGTGAGAGTGATTTCCCTGAGTGTTTTTCTTGTTGTACTATAGATATAGACATTTGAAAGAAGATCTAAGTACGGTTTTAGGTATACATATTGGAATTTTGATATACACTAGGGTACATGGAAAATCAAACCTGTAGATATATTTTTTCTATATTGTACTATTCGTCGAGTACCAACAAAGGTGTACAAGGGAATCCTATGTAGACCTCACCTATATTCTTTGCATGTATGCTTCTTAGCCATAATTTTACCTAGTGAATGACATATATCTATCTTTATTTATGTCAATACACTTCTCTAGCCTAAAAAATCTACTTGCTACAAATTAGAGAAAAAAAATTGTAATTGTTAGAACTCTTGTAAAGCTTGTTGGGGTCTACTCAGAGAGTATATCTTACACTCTATGTAAATCTGCTTTCATTGCACTTATGAGTTGAAAGTTTTGTATTATAAGATTGATGTGTCTGCTATAAAATCCCACACCTCATTAAACTTCAATCCTTCTAGTGGAAGTAAGCTCTAAGCCACCAAAACATGTTGCTTTTGGTGCCTTTCAGGTGAATGAAATTCTAGGGAGTATCATTTCGCTAATTTTCTCCTAATAGGTCTGAACTTTGGACCTAAATGCCTAGATCTATCTCCTATCCAATCCCACAAGAGGCACTTAATTTGGACCTCGTGATGCCCATATATTATTGTTTTACTCAAACAACATGTTTGAGCCTTGTTTGTGGACTAGACGAAAACCTAAACTTATGCAGCATGTAACTCCAAAAATATTGACAACCAACTTCTAAAAAGTTTACCTAAAATAGTTTTGGCTTTTCTCTAACAACCCTAAAATGATCCAAAAAAATATTAGAAAAACAATAGTACCATGACTTGTTTTAAAGATCCAAACTAACGATTGTCAACATACTGAATGTTATGGACCAATTAGCCAGTTAAACATAAAAAAGACTCAATTCAATAATATCACACATAAATCAAGTGACAGGTAACTATGTAGCGACCACCTAATTGTAAAGTATTAACGATGAGCGGCCAAGTAAAGCGCTACCTTAAGAAATGTAGGAGGTGAGCGTGGCCTCGAACTTAAAGGGTCTATTCTCTCTAGAAATGGAAGGGAATGTTGGCAAATATTGAACAAGCAGCGAATACGTGTTGATAGTTGTTGTCATTGATGACAAGTTTGCAGACAGCGAATGGTTGTTGTCATTGATGGGTTTGTATCAGACAGATCGCAACAAGATCACAGTTCAATCATAACCATTGAATCCAAAATGAATCTGGACCGTAGTTTACAGCCCTTGTCAGAGAGAGGATCTGAGCCGTCAGATCGGAAGCAGACACCCGTCAGCCGTCAGATCTGTAAAAGCTGTGAGGGAGATAAGCGTGGCAGCGATCGGGCGCCACCGAGAGAAGCTCGACAGAAGTCTTCATCGGAGAATCGGGGATCGGGACTTTGAAATGTCCAATACACTTGACAACGAAAACCACAAAATCGCGATATACGATTTCACGATTTGATCGCAGCCGTTAAAGCAAGAATGAGATCTGGATCGTTGATTTCCTTCATCAGAGAATTGGGGATCGAAGGATCGAGAATTCCGTGGGCGTATGCACTTTGACATCGTAAACGTCGAAACCCCGATGAGAGGTTTGACTGAGGTCATGTGTTGACGGTCATATGGGCCAAGGCCTATAGCCAACAAGGCTAGAGCGAGAAAAGGGGCGCATCGGCATCGGGGATCGAAACTTTGAAGTGACAAAATCACTTGACATCAGAAGTGTCGATTTCACGATATGTGAAATCGCGATGTAATATGAGCCGTTAGATCAGGCTGTGATCTGGACCATTAAGTCTAGACTGTGTCGGAGTTTCGGGGATCGCAACATGGAGTGGCAAGTGAACAAATGCAACGAGACTTTCGAAATCGCGATATGCGATATTGCAATTCAATCGCAGTCATTGAATCGAGAATGAGATCTGGACCGTTGATTTAACTTCTCACGGAGTTTCGCGAATCGGGAATTTGAAAGGCAAAGAACATAATGTTGATTTCACGATATGCGAAATCGCGAGTGAATCTGGACCGTTAGATCAAGAAATGATCTGGACCGTTAATATGATCTCTCACGGAGTTTCGGGGATCGGGATTTGTAAGTGACAAAAACTATGGACATAAGGAATTACGAATTCGCGATATGCGAAATCCCGAAAGCGCCTTTCACATAAAGACTTGGTCACATCCCTTGGTTACGGGAAGAGAAGGAGTCAGTCCAGATAAACTCCATTTCGGAGTTTCGGAGATCGTGATGTGAAAGTGTCGAGACACTTGGGCAAAGGAATGTCGAAAAGCTGAAACCCGATTTAAAAGGCAAGAATAATAAAGATTATCCAACGGTGCGGATAAAGCTTGAATTGATCGGAGGGTTACTGTTCTTCCACACACACTTAACACTTTCAGTTACAAATCTGTTTAGTAAAACTCATGATTGCAAATTAGTTGTTGATCGTTTGGTGTTTCGGTTGGCTGGACAATTGTCGTCATCTTGCCCAAGGAGTTGGGAAGTTGAAACGTTGTGCATGTGTGTATAAAAGATGAGGAAACAGACTGCGTCGGGTTGGCTGTTCTAAAGAGGAAATGAGTGAGACAGTAAGGAAGAATACAGAAGGAGATGCGTGGTGTGACATTTGAAATGAGGTACAGAATGAGATGAAATGGAGAGCAGGACGATAGAGAAGAGCAGAAGCAGAGTAGAATGATAGAGCAGAGCAGAAGTAGAGCAGAATGATAGAGGACAGCAGGAGCAGAGCATAACGATAAAGCAAGCAGAAGCAGAGAAAAACAATAGAGCAAGCAGAAGAAGAGCAGAATGACAGAACAATGTGATGCAGAGGAGACTTGCTGGATGGACAGAGAATGAGAAGAATTACAGCACAGAAAAAGAATAGTAAGAAGTGATTGATCTGCATAAATTGTATGTGTATTCATCCTTTAATTTTATAGGGAGGTTGGAAGGTGCTCGGGAGGACTATTGTCCTCAGAGGTTCAAGTGGGTGCTTGAACACAGGGAGTTGTAGCTTCCATCTGGTTGCAGCCAGAGAAACCAGGGTAGCAGGGTGGTGCTAGGGAGAACAAGTGTTCTCTGTTATATAGGTTGGGGCCTGTGTAACTGGAAGTTGGTGCTTCCATCCAGTTGGTGCTGGAACATTCAGGAAGTTGGTGCTTCCATCCAGTTAGTGCTGGAATACTCAGGGAGTTGGTGCTTCCTTCTAGTGGGTGCTAGAGAAACCAGAGAGTTGGTGCTCTCAAACAAGTTGCAGCTTGTAAAACAGAGGTAGCAGCCTCACATTGATTTGGTGCTCAATGGTAAAAAATGATGTACGGAACTGAAAAACACTGCCTATCATTTTGAAGAAGAAGAGGTTTTCTCCCTTTATGGGTTTACTCGTGAAAATAGGTCTCTGTGTGTATTTTATGTGTGACTGATGGTCTTTACTTTTACTGTCCATATGTTGTATGTTGTTGATGATCACTTGAAGGAAGATTAATAATTTTTAAAAGTTATAAAATTGTTTAAGCTCATAAACAACTAATTCACCCCCCCCTCTCAGTTGTTTTAGTATTTCCAACAATTGGTATCAGAGCGGGTTCCTTTTATTTAAAGGTAGATATGTAAGCTTAAACATGACAAGTCACGAAGGAACTTCAACCTCTAAGCCCCCTCTGTTTGATGGAACAAATTTTTCCTTCTGGAATATTAGAATGAGAACATATTTAATGGCCTTGGGTGCTGATGTTTGGGATGTAGTAGAGACTGGATATACAAAGCCTGTTGTGCTAGCCAACAAGGATGATAAGTTAGAGTTTAGTTTTAACGCTAAGGGGATGAATGCTATCTTGAATGGACTTGTTGAAGCTGAGTTTGTAAAAGTGATGCATCTTAATATTGCCAAAGAAATGTGGGATAAACTTATTAACAGTTATGAAGGAAATGAGAAAGTTAAAGGTGCCAAACATCAAACATACAGATTGAAATTTGAACGACTAAAGATGAATGAAGATGAAACAATTAGCAAGTATTTTTTAAGAGTTGAAGAACTTGTAAATGCCATGAAGGGTCTAAGTGAGACATTTGATGACTCACTCTTAGTTCAGAAGATTTTAAGATCTCTGCCTGATAAATTTAATCCAAAAGTCTCTGCAAAAGAAGAATTAAATGATCTTAAAACTTTGTCCATTGATCAACTCCTAGGAACTCTAACTGCTTATGAAATGAGAATTAACAAAGATAAATCTAGTATCAGAGAAGCATATTTTAAAGCAGACAAGAATACTGATTCAGAATTTGATGACATTGAGGCAAAATTTATGAGAAGGTTAAAGAAAGGATCAGGAAAATATCAAGGGAAGTTGCCCTTTAAATGCTTTAACTGTGGTAAGATAGGTCATTTTGCATCTAAGTGTCCTCATCAGAAAAAGGACCAGAACTCTGATGATGAAAAGAAGTACAAG
>ML776871.1:1302635-1318943 GCA_009831015.1 Picea engelmannii
GGAATATGTAATGAATAGTCCAATGATTGCTATACCCATGGGTGGTGTAGATGTTGTACTAGGAATCCAATGGTTACAATCATTAGGAACAGTGGCTTTTAATTTTCAAGAACTTTTCATGAAATTTTCATTGGAAGGAAAAGCAATTGAGTTAAGAGGTATCACAGGGAAACCCGGTAAGGTGATAAGCCCTAACGGCATGACAAAATTATTGAAAAAGGGGCATCAAGGCGTTATTGCACAACTATGCTCACTAGATGTTCAAACATCTAAGCCATATATTCCTCAAGATCTCCAAAGGATCATTGATGAGCATTCCAAAGTATTTGAAGATATTCCCAAAGGTCTTTCACCCACTCGAAATCATGATCATGAAATTCGAATGAAATGAGCTTATAGGCATGATCAAGAATAGGTCAACAACACTAGAAATTGTAGACTTGGTATCAAGGGAATGAAATGAGCATGCTTCTTTAAACATTTGCCTACCACAAAGATAACGTTCTTACCTTTAGAGAGATGTAAGATACTAATGAATTCCATTGATACCTCTTGCCACTTTCAGTTGGGAATAGAATTATGATAGAGAATGACAAGGTTAAGTAACAATTCTTTCTTTATTGTAATGACAAGTGTCAAATTCTATCACAAACCACTCAATATCAAAGAATTTTTAACCGATAAAAGTGCAGATTTTAACCTTGTACAATTAATTACTGCAAACAGATTCTTAAAAAAAACAGAAAAGATACAATGGCACACACACATTACACAGAGATTTTTACCCCAAAAACCCAAACCGAGAAAACCAGTAACATGTTTATATCCACACCTCTGATCTTCTATTCATCATGTCTTCATTGTTTAAAATACAAAATAAAAACAGGATCACGCAGCATCCAAACCCCTAATCCATTGACCTGGATTAGTCAACAACCCTATTTCCTTAACCAGAATTAGAAAACCATTGACAAAAACATGTGTCGAAACAACGCCAAAAATGGATGCAAAAAATTGCCAAAAAAAATAAATTTGGGGGCGATAGATACCCCCCAAGGCTCCCATATCAGTGTATAGTACATGGGACCAATCTTGAAAAGAATATAACACATAAGCAACATTCTCTCGCTTGTTGTTTTCTTCGCATACAGGGGGTTGCAGGATTACATAGTCAACAATTCAGGGAAGAAATGCCCATAGATCCTCTACAATAAGAAAACTTCTCAGTGCTCACATATTTTTTTAATGAATCTGCAACATTTTCCAAAGTGTCCACCTTAATTAGCAACACCTTCTTGTCTTCAACCATGTCTCTTACAAAGTGATATTGAACGTCAATATTCTTTGTCTTTGAATGATAATTCAGGTTCTTCACCAGGAGGATTGCACTCTAATTGTCACAATACAACCCTATGCCTTAACACAATCTCTGTAACCATACTGTTTCCTTGCTTACATGACTAACTGCCATCTATTCAACTTATGTATTTGAGAGTTCCACTACAGACTATATTTTTCTCATCCAATTGATTTCTCCTCCAAACAAGTTAAACACATACCCGCTTGTAGATCTTCTACGATCAAGATCTCCATCCCAGTCTGTATCCACAAAGCCATGTATGTCCAACACTCTGTACAATCCTGGTCTTCCTTGGTAGCACAATCCATAACTAGTAGTGCCACAAAAATACTTGAAAACACTCTTTACTGTTGTCCAATGCTCCTTCCCTAGTTTTGACATATACATGCTCAAAATTCCCATTGCATGTGCAATGTCTAGTCTAATACAAACCATTGCATACATTAAACTGCCAGCCATACTCGCATATGGAACACAAGATATATCCTCTTCCTCTTCTTGTGTCTTGGGACATTGATCCCCATATAAATTTACACCTACAGGAATAGGAACCTTGATCGGTTTACATTCCTCCATATTAAACCTATGCAATAATGTCTCAACATATTTCCTATGATTTAACTAGAGTTTCTTGTCCTGATCTCTTTTAATTTCCATGCCCAAAATTAAATTTGCAGCACCAAGATCCTTCATGTCAAATTTCAAGGACAACTGAGTTTTCATATCCTGGATAATCTCCTTGCTCTTTCCTATCAACAACATATCATCCACATACAAGACCAAATAAATAAGATGATCACCAATTAATTTGAAATACACACAGTGATCCATTTTTCTCCTTGTGAAGCCAAATCCCAACATATAAGTATCAAATTTTTGATACCACATCCTTGGTGATTGTTTTAACCCATGGAAGGACTTTTTCATCTTTCATACCAGCTCCTTCTTTCCCTTCATAACAAAGCCTTATGATTGCTTCATGTAGATTTCTTCTTCCAGATCCCCATGTAGAAATGTTGTCTTCACATCCATCTATTCTACATCAAAATCAAACACAACAACGACATATAAAAGAAATCTAATAGAAGTTAACCTGGCAATAGGAGAAAAAATCTCACCATAGTCAATTCCCTCTACATAGGAATAACCTTTTTCTACTAAACGAGCTTTATATTTCTCCACTTTTCCTTTTGCATTCAACTTCTTTTTAAATATCCATTTGTTGCCAATGGGATTTCTTCCATTCGTAAACACCACAAGATCTAAAGCCTCATTCTTAACTAAGGTTGCCATTTCTTCAAACATGGCCTTTTTCCATAGTTTTCCATCCTCTGAATCCACTACCCCCCTAATAGTTCTAGGATCATCATTAGTAATAGACAAAGCAAAATTTGAATGGAAATCGGGTGGAATATACCTTTCTGGTTGCCTTCTTTCCTGAACTGATCTCCTCAATATTGGAGTATGAGGATCTTCTTCTTCTGGTTCATGCTCTTTTGTAGAGTCTGATTCATTATCCTTCAACTCAAACTCTATTTTCTCTAGTTCTTCCTTCCTTGGTAGGACTTCCTGTTTGAAAACATCTTTGATTTCTCTAAATACCACATCTCGGCTATACACTACCTTATTTGTTTCTTGGTTCCAAATCTTATAACCTTTCATACCATCTGTATACCCAATAATGATACACTTTTCAGCCATTTTAGCTATCTTACTCTTGTTTTCCTTTGGAGCATAAACATAGGCATCATAGCCAAATACCTTGAGATGTGTCAAAGAGGATTTATTACCAGTCCATACCTTGTGTGGAGTCTTGTCATCCAATGTTGATGAGGGTTATCGATTGACCATGTAACATGTAGTACCCACTGCCTCTGCCCAAAATTCTTGTTCTAACCTGACACCACTAAGCATGCACCTTGCTTTTTCCATCAGCGTCATGTTCATCCTTTATGCAACTCCATTTTGTTGAGGTGTATATGGATTAGTCTTTTGCCTTGCTATACCGTACTTCTTACAAAATTCTTCAAATTCATTTCCACAAAATTATCCACCATTATCCATCCTCAACACCTTAATTCTTTTCTCTATTTGATTCTCCACAAGAACCTTAAACTCTTTAAACCTGTCAAAAACTTCATATTTCTTCTTGAGGAAATAAATTTATGTATTCCTTGAGAAGTCATCTATAAATGAGACATAGTACACAAATTTTCCTAGTGATGGAACCGACATAGGTCCAAACAGATCATTGTGCACCAACTGTAAAATTCCATCTGCTCTCATTACATCAGAGGGGATTCTTACCTGATTTTGCTTCCCATATAAGCAATGTTCACATAAATCAAAATCCAGAGAGAAATTTTCCATACCTTCAACCATACCTTTACCATATAGTACGTGAATCCCCTTCTCTCGATATGTCCCAATCTCTGATGCCACAACATAGTCTTTTCTCCAGAGACTGTGGGAGTTTTTTCTTCTTCAACTCCAATCTTAGGAACAATGGAACTATTGCACCCATCACTAATAGTGCTTCCCTGCAACTTATATAGAGTTCCAATCCGAACTCCCTTCAGCGACACCATTGCTCCTTGAACCATCATGTAGGTTTATTTCTCAAACATTGTTTTTGCCCCTGCATCATCCATTTTGCTTACATAAATCAATTTTTTGGCCAATCTTGGGATGTGCAAAACACCAGGGAGTGTTCTAATCCTTCCATCCATGAGCTTCAACTTGAATTTTCCTCGTCCTATGATTTTGGATGTCAAGCCATCACCTAGAAAAACATCACCTCCATCATACCTTTCATATTTGCAGAACCACTCCCTATGAGGAGTCATATGAAAGGATTCACCTGAGACGACCAGCCATGCTTCATGATCCGCATGTGTGCTTGAAGAAGCCAAGTACACATCCCCTACTTCATCCGCAGAGGTTTTTTCTTCTGTATAAGAAGCATCATCAGATCCCTTCCCTCCCTCAACACTTTTGGATCTACATTGCTTCTTGTAGTGCCCTTATTTTCCACATCTCCAACATACCTTTACAAATTGTCCAGGATATTTAGATCTTCCCTTAAATTTTGATCTCCCACTTGATGACTTAGATCTATTTCTTTCTTGGGAGCATCCTCTTGCAAATAAGGCATTTGTGCTCTATCCTTCCATGTTTTTTCGTCTCACCTCCTCCGACAACAAGGATGAGACCACATCATAGAAACTTAATGTAGTTGTATTACTACATATGGCCACAACTAGATTATCCCACGAGTCTCGTAAAGAGAAAAATAAACAGATACACTGTCTTCATCAAAAATATTAATATCAACAGATAATAGTTGACTTACCACAATATTGAAGGTGTTCAGATGCTCTGTCACTGAGTCTCCATCTTTCATCCTCAGGTTATACAACTTCTTTTGTAGGAACTATTTTTTTACTAGGGACTTTGACTGATACCTTGGATATAGCTTCCCCTAACACATTTTGTAATACTGAATCTAAGAGACACAACCAAATTGTGCTCTTCGCCTTTCGATCAAAAAATTTCTAGTCTTTTGTCGACGTCCCTGCAGGTGCATTACGTGGATCCACATTGATCCACTAATCTTTGTCCACCAACAAATATTCCATATTGAGCTTCCACAACTCAAAACTTTTCCCATTAAATTTCTCGATCTCTATTTTCGAACTACTCGTCATTTCTTTTCACTTGAAGAATCGATGTCGTAGATCTCCCACTGTAATAAGGTTTAGCATAGGCCTGAGCCAAACCCTTAGCCACAAAGGCATCCCCTTGAAGCCAATAACAGGTCTGATACCAAATGTAGATTTTAACCTTGTACAATAAATTACTACAAAAAGATTCTTAATAAAAACATAAGAGATACAATGGCACACACACACATTACACAAAGATTTTACCCTAGAAACCCAAACCGGGAAAACCATCAACCTATTTAGAGCCAAACCTCTAATATTTTATTCATCTTCTTCATTGTTTACAATACAATTTTTATACATAGAATCCTGCAACATCCAAACCCGTAATCCATTGGCCCGGATTTGTCAACAACCTAATTCCTTTTCAGGAATTAGAAAACCATCGATGAAAACCATGTGTCGAAAAACCGCCAAAAATGAACGCAAAAAACTGCAAAAAAATAAAATTGGGGGCTCCGACCCCAGCCCCCCAGCCCCCCCCCTTGCTCCCATATCAGTGTATAGTACATGGGATCAAATTTTGAAAAGAATATAACATATACCCAACAAAATTACCCTAGAAACCCTTTACTAGGAAAACCAACCTTAAAAGATATATTTTATTCTCCTTAGCCAATTCAACCAAGACAACCCTTGGAGGCCTCTTAAAATGGAGTATACCAAGTCCTTAAATATGCTTCATTACATCAAACACTATGGGTGAATACCATGGGCCCATAAACTATCTATCATAAACCCATTATTGACTTACTTAATCTTAACCTAATTACTCTTGACCAAAACAAGATTAATTTAACACCAATCTTGTAAATTAACCAAACAACTGGACATTATTGCTTCGGTGCAAAAGGAACCCATCACTAAACTAGTAGTAAATCCCTCCCGCTTCACACTCCATGACCGTATAAATAAACATAGCTAGCACAACATCTTCCAATAGGCTTTCATGACACAATGGCACAATCGAGATTTTGTTCCCTCTGTGATGGAGACTATCCATAGTCAAGTGACATCCTAGACATCCCACAACTTTGAGTAAGCTCTTGCTCTTGTGGTAGTAGAGTTATGATGACTCCGACAAGTCATGGAGGCTTAGTACAAGTAAATTGATAGTATGTTTGACCTCTTAAATGCCACCTTGAAACCAAGTAGCGAACATGAGAACTATTTGAATGATTTGTAAACCACCTTGTATACTCCAACTACTATTGGTGCCTTCTATCTTCAATGATTTTAAGCCACCTTGTATGCTCCAATAGTCGGATCATTCTATCTTAAATTATCTGTAAACCACCTTGTTTACTTCAATGAAGAACGATGCCTTCTATCTTCAATGATTTTAAACCACCTTGTATGCTCCAATAGTCGGTTCATTCTATCTTAAATTATTTGTAAACCACCTTGTATACTTCAATGAAGAATGATACCTTATATATTATTATAATATAAACATTAAAATAAAGATTACAAATATCTCCAAGCTTACTACGAAGCTATGAGAAACTATGGTCTTCTCTAGTCCTCTCCAATATGTGTATATCTCTCCTCTATTAGTGTCTCTTACACACTCTTCATACCATGGTACAATTGACAACTAATGAAAAAGTGAACCATTTTCCCTCCTACTAGGTTTTGGTAGCTAGAATTAGGGTTAGATTTAGAGTTTTGAAACCCTCTTAAACCTCCATGATGCTTCTAGAAGTCTCTTGTGGGCTCCTGAATGTTACTAACTCCACATATTCAAACTATGGTGCATTGAAAGGGTTGTCAATCAAATATATGGGGATGATTTGGAATATTACCTTGCGAGATCCATAACTTTCACATATGAACTTTGTTCTATGTGCATAATAGTGCATTGGAAAGATATTGATGAGAAAAACAAATTTTTTCAAGAATAACACAATGTTAAAAAAAAATTAGAGATCTCAAAAAATGTCATTTAGGGATACCAAAATGTGTCAAAATTTGATGGCCTAGATTAGACAAAATCAACACCATCATTGAGATGTCCAAAATTCTAATATCCCCAATCGATAGAGCAATATATTTATATATTACTTATGAAGATCCATTTTTTATCATCCCTCCCCATTTTGGGAGGCTTTTGGTCTCGAAAATCATTTTTTTGAAGGAGATGATGAAACAATTCCTTTACATTCTCCTTGGAGTACCGTTTGATCATGGTTGGTAGCTAACCCTTCAATACCACATCTCAATGTTCTTGTTGAGCCATTCTGGTCATTCTAATCTTATTTTTCAAAATTGTGTCCTTTGATATTTTTGCATGTGCATCTAGTACCAAATATACAATGGAAGGTACATCTAGGAACTCTTCATCCTCATGGAGAATGGATACCTCTTAGGGTTTTAGTTTCTATAAATTTACTATTGGGTAAATGTGCATACAAGGTGGAAGACTAACCCTGTAAACATCGTTTCCTACCTTCTCCAATATTTTGAAAGGTTCATATCTCATGGATTTGATTTTCTTATTTGGTCCTTGTATCTTTTCCTTATTAACGTGTAACCAAACTCTATCTTCTACTTGGAAGGTCTTCTCAATCCTATGCTCTTCATATTTAGCATTGTATTTCTCCTAAGACTTCTCTAGTTTCTATTGAACTCGTAAGTGCATTTTATTTATCCTGTGTATGAACTTCTCTTTCCTTCAATGCCATGGGTCCATAAGCTACCTACAATAAACTTGTTAAGTACCAAATATCTGAATACAAAATACCACAATAGTGCCAAATATATCTGAATACAATCACCACACAAGATACATGGAACAATATAGAAGAACCACACTTTATTATTATCAAACCCTTATGGTAGGGAAACACCATACAATGGATTCTATTATGGAAAGGATACTAATGAAAACCCCCCTTTCTCCTTGAGGTTGTGCGACCTCCCGGTCAAGAATTTTCAATACTCGAAGTTGAATTAGCTCTCTAAAACCTTAATGGTCTCCCTTGTAAATAAACACTGGTCTTTTTTGTCTCTCGATGCAAGTTCTGTAACACTCGCGATCTCTTCTTCTCACTACTGAACGATCATGACTCAGGCGCTAGCTCCTCCTCCATTAACTCCTTCCCACATGTGACCTCGGGCTATGTCCACACACGATTTCAGGCGCGATCAAAAGTGGTTTGGGATCTACCCACTTTTCTCCCCGCAATTCACTACCAATCGCCACACGCCTTTTTTGCAATACTGTGGTTTCAATTGTGGCCCACTATCAAATTTTTAACATCTGAGTACTTTTCATCCCCGCAATCCTTCGTGATCGTCGATCTCAAGATCTCGATGACACTTTTGAACCTGATGGTTCAGATCTGTCCTTTCCCAATATACGGATCAGAACTAACCCTTCTAAATCAACAGTTGTGATTTATTCCGTGATTCGGGCTTCAGGAGTTTCAGATCTCAACTCATGCTTTCTCCACAATGGCTATCTCCCGAAATAAAAGATCTGTTGACATTTTTCCTCCTCAAATCGACAGTTATAATTTACTTCGGACCTTCGAGGTTCGGAGATTTCAATTCTCAACTTCCCAGAGTATTATTATCTGAAGTTTGCGATCTGTCGCCACGCGTCCCTCTGGATCTGACGGTCTAGATTTACTTTGAGTCTTCTTGGACAGATCTTAACACTTTATCTTGTCCAACTTCCGCAAATTCTTTTTCTGAAGGATTTCTTCGACGCTTAGTCGATTTCTATTCCTCTGCACTCCTTGCAACTGACCTCTGCACTTTCTTATGAGAAAACTCGAGTTATTTCTCCAAGTCAAAGACTTTGCATACGCACTCCTTGCACTTAATATGCACACTCTGCATACAAAAGTTCCACGCTATCTCTTCTGAGCTTCGAGTCGAAAAAGACTCCCTCAAACGCACTCCTTGCATTCGATATGCACTCCTTGCATAACTTACAGAAGAGAAAACACTTGCAACTTATTCAATTATCCATAAATTCATTCCTTCACCATGAACATCATACCTCCACAAAACACATAACAACAGTAAAACGGTATCAACACTGTACAATTGGATGAATTTCCTTTGTTCTATTCATTTCAGAAATAAATACATGATTGCAACTTCTGTCTCTTACAAAACTACAATGAAAACTTGTCTAAGGACCCAGAGCTACCTCGCTCTTCTTCCTCCTATCTAAATTCTATCACACTCTACTCAAGCGGTTAGCTACTCAGCGTAATTAATGCAACCTAATGACTAATACGGGTTAATATCCTACACCTGTAATATATTACAGTATTGTAAGGATTTACAATGATTCGTCAGTTCAAAATGGTGGCCCTACTTTACATACATCTAATTAATTAACAAGAGATTCAAAAAATATCCACACCGCTACCAAGCTGGTTAAGAGTCGGTTTGGCTCTTTCAATGCGTTGATGTGTCGACTTCGCTTCCGCGTTCGCTTTTCTTTGATTTGATCGTGATGCTCCTGCATCATACTCCTCTGGCCAAAATATTCATGAACTCCTATCCATAAGCTCTAGCAATGTCTTTCCATGCTTCAAAATATCAGGTTCAGTTACCCAACTTGAATCTTCCACAGGGTGATCATTCCACTTTACCAAATATTTAGGATGCATCTTTCTTCTGGTTTTCCTTCCAACTCTTTGTTCTAATATTTTCTCAATCTGAGGTTTTTCTACTGTGGGCATCTGTTCCTCCCATTGAATCTCTTCCTGATCATCTAATTCTCCTGCGTCATCTTTGTTATAAGGATACAAATCTACAACGTTGAATATCGGTGATACTCCAACATTGTCTAGCAACTCTATCTCATAAGCATTTGCTGCAAATTTCCTAAGGATCTTGCATGGTCCTATCTTCTTCATCTTCAACTTATTATATGTTCCTCTTGGAAACCTCTCCTTCCTCAAATGAGCTAAAACTTCATCTCCCACTTCAAATTGAACTTCCCTTCTTTTTTTATCAACTCTGTCCTTTTACTTTTGATTAATATCCTGTATCTGCCTCCTAACTTGATCATGAAGTCTTTGCACTTATGTAGCAAAATCTTCTGCTCCAGTGCTCCTGAATTCATCTTGTTTCAACTCTCTCAATTCTGCAATCCCTCTTAGTTTTCTTCCCTATACTATCTCAAATGGACTTTTTCTAGTGATTTTATTAACTGAATTGTTAAATGCAAATTTTGCCTGTGCCAGAATCTGATCCCACTGACGACCTTGTTCAGTGAATAAGCTCCTTAACAAATTTCCCAGACTCATGTTCACCACTTCAGTCTGTCTGTCTGTATGAGGGTGATATGTTGAACTAAAATATAAATTAGTTCCCAGCCTCTTCCATAGAGTCCTCCAAAAGTGTCCTACAAACTTAGTGTCCCTGTCTGAAACTATACTTCTGGGCACTCCATGTAATCTCACAATTTCTCTAAAAAACACATTGGCTATGTGTGTAGCATCATTTGTCTTCTGGCATGGTATGAAATGTGCCATCTTAGAGAATCTATCAACCACAACGAATATGGAATCACTTCCCCATGGATGATTTTAGGGGCTAAATTTCGCTCATGAGCTAATTTTCCATGGTTTTCCAAAAATGAGATTCGTTATTTTAAAAATGATTCGCCCAAGTTATATAGGATAAAATTATTTTACCTTAAAAATCGCCAAAATTTTATAAAAACTATATAAAATACTTAGAAATTTGAATATTTTTAAAAACATATCGCCAAACATTTATAGTTGACATATGAAGGATTAGTAAGATTTACCAAGGTTTCTACATTTTAAAATAAATTTCCATCCTTAAAATCATCCCTGCACTTCCCTTCTAGGTTCTAGGTAATCCCAATACAAAATCCATACTAATTGTGTCCCAAGGCCTTTCTGGAATAGCCAATGGCTGATACAAACCAATATTTTGTCTCTTTCCTTTTGCATGTTGACGAATCTTACATCGATCTACAAATTTATTCACATCTGCCCTCATACCTGGCCAATAATACAAACTACTTAGCTGTGCAAATGTTTTGTCATGACCGAAATGTCCAGCTAGACCTCCACTATGTTTTTCTTTCAACAAATTATATCTCATTGAGCATCTTGTTATACACAATTGGCTTCCTTTAAATAACAATCCATCCTGGATCAAATATTTTTCCCATGAGTTGTTATCCCTCAACAAAGGATTTGCATATGCTTCATAAGCCTCCTTAAAATCTAGATCTTCCTGATACGTTTCCTTAAGGTGCTCAAACCCTAAGGTCTTCACTTGGAATTCCTATACAACCAAACTTCTCCCACTCAAAGCATCTGCAACTTTATTAACACTTCCAGAAATATGCTTAATGACAAAAGTAAAATTCTGCATGAATTCTACCCACTTAGCATGCCTCTGATTCAACTTCTCTTGCCTAGTAATAAATTGTAAAGCTTGATTATTACTATACAAGACAAACTCTTTTGGAATTATATAATGTCTCCATTTCTTCAAAGCTTGAATTAATGCATAAAACTCCTTGTCATATGTAGAATATTTCTCCTTAGCGCCATTCAACGTTTTACTAAAATAAGTATCTGGCCTATTATCTTGACTCAAAATTGCACCAATGGCTATTCCACTTGCATCGCACCTCACCTAAAATGTTTTTCCAAAATCGGGTAAAACCAAAATTGGTTGTTATGTTATCTTCTTTCTCAACACTTTGAATCTTTTCTCAGCCTCCTTTGTCCAATTAAAAGACTTGTGTTTCTTCTTAACAGTATCCATCATGGGTGCACATATACCACTAAAAATTTTGATAAACTTTCTATAAAAACTTGCTAACCCATGGAAACTTCTCACCTCAAATATGCTCCTTGGTGATGGCCATTCTTTGATTGCTCTCACCTTTTATGGATTCATCTGCAATTCATTCGAAGAGATCTCAAAACCCAAATATATGAGTTTTGTCTTCATAAAAGAACTTTTCTTCAAGTTTATTAACATTTTTTCTTGTTGCAACATCCTCATCACTAATGTCAAGTGCTTTAAATGTTCTTCCTCTGTTTTGTTGAAAACTAATATATCATCCAAATATACAATGAAAAATTTACCTATGAAGTCTTTCAGTACTTCATTCATCAACCTCATAAATGTGCTTGGAGCATTTGTCAATCCAAATGGCATGACTAACCATTCAAACAAACCTTCATTTGTCTTAAATGTTGTCTTCCATTCATCTCCCTCTCTCATTCTTATCTGATGATATCCACTCTTCAAGTCTATTTTTGAAAAATAGCTTGCTCCACTCAAACAATCCATCAAATCATCCATCTTGGGTAAAGGAAATCTATACCTGATCGTTATCTTGTTGATGGCTCTGGAATCTGTACACATTCTCCATCCCCCATCCTTCTTTGGACTCAATACAGTTGGCACTGCACATGGGCTTAGACTTTCCTTGACTAAACCTTTATCCAACAACTCCTGAACTTGATTCTTAACTTCTTCATTCTCTCGAGGTGTCGGCCTATACGCTTCTTTATTTGGTAAACTGGCTCCTGGAATCAAGTCAATATGGTGGCTAATACTCCTAATAGGTGGTAATGAGTGAGGCAACTCATCCACTACTATGTCAGCAAAATTCTCTAACAATTCTTGGATTTCTTCAAGTAAATCATTCATAGAAGTATTGGTAAGGATAACTCTTGGCTTCCTTACCACAATAAATTGCATTTCATGATCTTTCTTGATCTCTTTCAAGAGTTCCTTCCCACTCATGAGAAGTATTCTTGTGTTGGCTTCTTCCTTTTCTTTCTTCTCTTCTATTGGCAGTAACATGTGAATTCTACCATTTTTCTCTAGAGTGTAAGTATTTTTTCTCCCATCATGAATGACATTCATATTAAACTGCCATGGTCTTTCCAACAAAATATGACAAACATCCATGGGAATTACATCACACAGAATCTCATCTTTATAACCTCCTATTTTAAATTCAACTTTGCATTGTTGACTTACCATTACTATGTCCTTTATGCAACCACGATACTTTATATGGACTTGGGTGTGCATTTGTCTCCAACTCCAGGTTCTCCACCATTTCTGTAGATACTAAATTATCAGTGCTCCCACTGTCTATAATCATCTTGCAAACTTTGTCCTTTGTTTTACAAGCAGTCCTGAACAACATCGTTCGCTGAACAGAGCCTTCTATTTCCTTCTCTGGCTTTAGAATAACTTTTCTCATCATAAGGTTTTGTCCTCCTTCTATTGCTTTTGCTTCCACATTCTTCTAGGCTTTAGAAATGTGTGATTCTCCTCCTCCTTCTTTCTTCCTCTCGGGGCATTCCCATGAAATGTGTCTTGTCTTTCCATAGGCATAACATTTAACTCCACCTCCTCTACCTCTTCCTCTTCCACGAGGAAAAGAGTTTCTCCCACCAAACGGTCTTCTTTGGGAAATTCCTCCTCTTTCAAAGTGACCATATGATTTCTCACTCTCTTCCTTGGGTTTCGGTGCCTTATCATAGATAATTCCCTTACCTCTATTTGAGCCTCTGCTTCTGTTTCGCTGACTCTAGTTTCTAGCCAACTTTTCTTCTGCCTTTAGTGCAATATGATAAGCATCTTCCAATGTCCTCACAGTCATCATGCTGATCCCATCCTGGATTTCATATCTCAAGCCATTTATATACCTGGAAACTTTTTATCATCTTTCTCTCTTTGTCCAGTCCGAATATTCATCCTATAGAATTCTTTTGTATACTCTTTCACTGTCATACCCCTCTGTCTCAGGTTCTGCAACTTTCTGAAAAGATTTATCTAGTAATCCTTAGGTATGAATTTAGCCTTCAGTTTGGCTACCATTCTATCCCAATTCTTTATCTTTTGTTTACCTTTGCTCCTCCTCTCTGCCTGCAGTTCATCCTACCACAGTGTTGCATGTCCCTTTAATCTAGTGATAGCATGTCTCACCTTCCTTCCTTAATCGACATCCTCATAGTTGAAATACTTGTTCATGGACCTTATCTAATCCAATAGCTCTTCGACATGCAAATTACCTTCATACATTGGGACGTCCATCTTTGCTCTAGCTCCCAACTTCATAACAGCTTTTAATAAGCATTCTTCAGCCGCATCTTCCCGTGTAGCTTCTTCAACTTCTACTTCTTCGCTTTCTATATCACTGATGTCTTCAGCAACAAGTGTTCTTGTTTTCAATGCTTCCATCACTTCCAACCTTGCACGAAGCTCTCTCATTTCTCTTCCTACAACACAGTTTGCTAAAGGTGGTTCTACACGTACCCTCGGCGGCATCGCTTCAATTGTTCCTAACACACTGAGTACAACTTCAATCTTGTTCAGGCTCTGATACCACTTGGTGCAAACCCCCCTTTCTCCTTGGGGTTGTGCGACCTCCCGGTCAAGGATCTTCAATTCTCAAAGCTGAATTATCTCTCTGAAACCTTAATGGTCTCGCTTGTAAATAAACACAGGCCTTTTCTATCTCTCGATGCAAGTTCTGTAACACTCACGATCTCTTCTTCTCACTACTTAACGATCACGACTCAGGCGCTAGCTCCTCCTCCGTTAACTCCTTCCCGCATGTGACCTCGAGCTATGCCACACATTATTTCAGGTGCGGTCAAACGTGGTTTGGGATCAACCCACTTTTCTCCCCGCAATTCACTACTAATCGCCACGTGTCTTTTTTTCAATATCGTGGTTTCAATTGCAGCCTGCTATCATATTTTTAACATCTAAGTACTTTCCGTCCCCGCAATCCTTCATGATCGTCGATCTCAAGATCTCGACCGTACTTCTAAACCTGACGGTTCAGATCTGTCCTTTCCCAATCTGTGGATTAGAACTAACCCTTCTAAATCAACGGTTGTGATTTATTTCGTGATTCGAGCTTCGGTTGTTTCAAATCTCAACTCATGCTTTCTCCACAATGGCTATCTCCCGAAATAAAAGATCTGTTGACATTTTTCCTCCTCAAATCAACGATTATATTTTACTTCGGACCTTCAGGGTTCGGAGATTTCAATTCTCAACTTCCTAGAGTATTATTATCTGAAGTTCACGATTTTTCGCCACGCGTCCCTCTGGATCTGACGGTCTAGATTTACTTTGGGTCTTCTTGGATAGATCTTAACTCTTTATCTTGTCCAACTTCCGCAAATTCTTCTTCTAAAGGATTTCTTTGACACTTAGTCGATTTCTAATCCTGTGCACTCCTTGCAACTGACCTCTACACTTTCTTATGAGAAAAACCTGAGTTATTTCTCCAAGTCAAAGACTTCGCATATGCACTCCTTGCCCTTAATTTGCACACTCTACATACAAAAGTTCCACGCTATCTCTTATGAGCTTTGAGTCGAAAAAGACTCCCTCACACGCGCTCCTTACGTTCGGTATGCACTCCTTGCATAACTTACAGAAGAGAAAACACTTGAAACTTATTCAATTCTTCATAAATTCGTTCCTTCACCATGAACATCATACATCCACAAAACACATAACAACAGTAAAACTATAAAACAGTATCAACACTGTACAATTGGATGAATTTCCTTTGTTCTATTCATTTCAGAAATAAATACATGATTACAACTTCTGTCTCTTAGAAAACTACAATGAAAAATTGTCTAAGGACCTAGAGCTTCCTCACTCTTCTTTCTCCTACCTAAATTCTATCACACTCTACTCAAGCGATTACCTACTCAGCTTAATTAATGCAACCTAATGACTAATATGGGCTAATATCCTACACATGTAATATATTACAGTCGGGTAAGTATTTACAATGATCTGTCAGTTCAGAATGGTGGCCCGACTTTACATACACCTAATTAATTAACGAGAGATTCAAAATATCTCCACACCGCTACCAAATTGGTTAAGAGTCGGTTTGGCTCTTACAATGCCTTGATGTGTTGACTTCGCTTCCACGTCCACTTTGCTTTGATTTGATAGTGATTCTCCTGCATCAAATCCTCTCTCGTTCACTTGCCTCTTCGAGGGGGAAGCCTCCTAATGAGCTACATTCAACATACAATACTTTTTCTTTACCCCCCATTACATTCCTTGAACCTCTTTATATAGTTCTACCGACCACCTAAGAACATTCTAGAGGAGGAACCTTCTAGAAGCGAAACCTTTTAAGAAGTCATCTTACATTTATTATATATAACTACCATACTATTATCACTATGGGCCATCTACCCC
>ML776871.1:1318984-1368597 GCA_009831015.1 Picea engelmannii
CAACTATAAAAAAAAAAAAACCTAAGAATAATATGCAAAGAAGGCTCTTTTGTACTTTCTAGTATGGGCTCTACATGAGGTGGAGTAGAGTCATCAAATAGAAAATGAAAGTGGTTGTCATCCAAGAAATGAAAACTATCCATATACCAATCATCACAATCGGTCACAAAATCATACCAAGCATAAACTTCTTGATGATATTCATCCATGATTTCCTCCATAGTATATTCATCCATGTTGTCTAAGGACTCGTGAATACTGCAAAAACTATCCCTGATGTCATCTTGAAAGTCATGCATTTGGGCTTGGAGGGCTTCAAGCTATTGTAAAATTTCCTTGAGGGTTTGAGAGAAATTATCCATTAGAAACACCACATAAAAGAAAAATATTAAAATACTCTATCTAATGGCACTGATATGGTAGCAATATGAACACCCTATGACAATTTTTGAACTTTACAGTCCCGCCACCTTCACGAAAACCCAAAAAATGGTTGATTTTAAATCAATGATATCTTCACTTCAAGAGCTCTGATTCGGACGATTTGTTTTTTGAAATTGGGTGAAATTGTGAGAGGGACTCAGATCTATAATGTTTTTTGGGAAATTCAACCCTCGGGTTCTACATAAATAAATAAAATCACGCAGTCGTCTGCGGAAAAACTCTGAAAACTGTAGATTTTAAAATGCCAATAACTTCACTTCCTAGATTATGTTTCAGACGATTCTTTTTTTTTCAATAGGAACTCATATCTACAACTAGTTCCTACAAATTCCACACAGAACACTACAGGATTTGTTCGGAGTGTTGCGACCCTCTTTTTCTTCTTTGAAAATTTTGAAAAATAGAAAAAAACAATCCACAATTCCTACCAAGGAAAGTGCTTTGACACCAAATGTTAAGTACCAAAGATATGAATTCAAACTACCACAATAGTGCCAAATACATATGAATACAATCACCACACAAGAAATATGGAACAATATAGAAGAACCACATTTTATTATTATCAATCCTTTAGGGTAGGGCGACACCATGCAATGGATCCTATTATGGAAGGGATCCTCTCCCGTTCACTTGCCTCTTTGAGGGGGAAACCTCATAATGAGCTACGCTCAACATACAATACTTCTCCTTCACCCCCCATTACATTTCTTGGACCCCTTTATATAGTGCTACCAACCACCTAAGAACATTCTAGAGGAGAAACCTTCTAAAAGAGGAACCTTCTAAGAAGTCCTCTTACATTTATTATATCTAACTACCATAGTGTGTCTTATTTAATATTATAGTGGACCTAGTCTACCTTACATTGAATGGCCTCCCCTATTATCACTATGGGCCCTTCATGCCCCCCCACTAGCTCTCTATCTACACTACAAAACATATTATTAACAAAAGCAAGTGTTATATAAAGAGATGATTTAGGCAAGTTTGATTCCAGAACAAATGAAGGTATCTTTCGTGGCTATACATCTGGAAGCAAGGCCTACAAATGCTACAACAAAAGATTGTGCAAGGTTGTAGATAGTATTGATGTAAGAATGGATGAAGCAATACCTCAAGAGGAAAAGTCACAAAAAATGAAGATCCAGAGGAGACAATCTACAAAGAACAAGAAAGGGAAGAACAGGAAGAAATAGAATGCCAATATCCAAAGACACCATCCAAAATTGTCCAAAAGAATCATCTAGAAAGTCATATTCTTGCTGATATAGATACAGGAGTTCAGACTAGAAGAAAATTGAACTTTTCTTTTCTATCTAAAATAGAGCCCAAGAATTTTACACAAGCTAGTGAAGATAAGCATTGGGTTAATGCAATGGAAGAAACACTAAATCAGATTGAGAATAACGAGACATGGGAACTTGTGCCCAGACCAAAAGACAAAAATGTAATTGGCACCAAATGGGTCTTTAGAAACAAATTGGATGAAGATGGACAAGTAGTAAGAAATAAATCAAGATTGGTCTGTAAAGGGTATGCTCAAGTTGAGGGTATTGACTTTGAAGAAACCTTTGCTCCAGTTGCAAGATTGGAAGCAATCAAACTGTTTTTGGCATTTTCGTGTTTCAAGAACTTCAAACTCTATCAAATGGATGTCAAGTCAACCTTTATAAATGGAAATCTAGAAGAATTATATATTGAACATCCAGAAGGATTTCAATTGTCGAACAACGAAGATTATGTATGCAAATTGAAGAAAGAACTCTATGGACTAAAGCAAGCTCCTAGAGCTTGGTATTCAAGACTTGACAAATGCCTACAACAACAAGGTTTCAAAAGAGGAGCTACATACAACAATATTTACATCAAAACAAACAATATATGTTAATCATTGTGGTTTATGTGGATGATATCCTTTTTAGAAGTAATGCTAATAGAATGAGCTAAATGTTTGCAAAATAAATGTAAAAATAATTTGACATGTCCATGCTTGGAGAATTGTCATTCTTTCTAGGTTTGCACATTTCTCAATCCAGCAAAGGCATATTCATTTCTCAAACCAAATATATAAAGGAAATGTTGAAGAAATTCAGAATGGAAGACTGTGCACCTGTCAGTACACACATGATCACAGGATGCAAGTTGAGCAAATATTATGAATCTCTAGAAGCAAATCAAACACTGTATTGGTCCATGATTGGAAGTCTACTATATGTGACAACATCAAGGCCATACATCATGCAAGCAGTAGGATAGGTTTCAAGATTTCAATATGCACCAAAGGAGACACATGTGCAAGCAGTAAAAAGAATATTCAGATATTTGAAGGGCACATTGGACTTTAGCTTGTGGTATTCAAGAAGTACGGACTTCACTCTAACAACATATACAGATGCAGATTGCATAGGAAGTATTGATGACAAGAAAAATATCAGTGGAGGAGCATTATTTATAGGCAACTGTCTAGTATCATGGTTGAGCAAGAAGCAAAATTCAATCTCTTTATCCACAGGAGAAGCTGAATGTATTGCAACAACAGTATGTCGCACAAAAGTTCTTTGGATGAAGAAGACACTGAAGGATATCAATGTAGAATAGGATTACCCAATATCAATCATCTGCGACAACACAAGTGCAATCAACATTTCAAATAATCATGTTATGCACTCAAAGACGAAGCATATTCCAATCAAGTACCACTTCCTAAGAGAACATGTAGCGAGCAAAGTGTCAAGCTGGAATACATTACCACCAAAGAACAGGTTGCAGATATTTTTACCAAACCCCTTCCCAGAGACACATTTGAATATCTCAGACAGAAGTTGGGAATGATATCCCTCTCAGCTCATCGGTAAAAGGAAGCATAAGCTCAAGGGGAGCATCCCTTTTCCATTGATGTCAAAGGGGGAGAAGTTGCAAACATAGGAAGAATTGCAAACACAAGGAAACTTGCAAATAGGGGGAGTTCAAAATTGACTAAGGGTTTCCATTAATGAAAAAGGGGGAGATTATTGCAAATATTGTTTTCATAGATGTCAAATATAGGGGGAGACTACAGATGTCCAAGATAAATATTGCAAGATGGAGATTGTTGGAAATATTGTTTTTGGATTTTTGATGCTCAGCTTGTATACCCTATATTTGAAGGAATTTTTACTCTAAATGCCTAGCTCAAATGGGATCATAGGTTATATGTTTCAAAATTTTATTCTGATACCTTTCCAATGGTATATGGAACTCACTCTAACTCCTTAGGAATGACAAGATATGAATTTTTCTATCAAACAACCCAACCAAAAAGTTCAAGTCGACCCAACCAATCTTTATAAGTCGGCCCTAAAAGTGGGCACAAAAAGACTATAAATACAGGATAGATGTGCCCATTTGAAGAGCATGCAACCAAGAAGATGAAGTTTGAGGTGCACATAAGAGATCTCAGGTGCACAAGAGAAGTTGGAGAGTATTCTTGGGGTTTAAAGGTGCAAGAGGAGTTTTCTTGGAGTTTTAAGGGTGCATTATGAAGGACTAAGGTTTATAATGTTGCAAAGTGCAATGTTTTGAGGTTATGATGATGCAGTCTCGGATTATATTATGGGAATGATGCTACAGGGTTTGCTAGGAAACAAAGGCTAAATCTGACTAGTGCTTGAATCTATGTCTGGGGTATGAAGCAAAGAGAGGCACTAGAGCATGAAAGTTAAGGGTACGATGATGTTATGAAATACATGAAGTATGAAGCATGTAGGTGAAGTCAGAAGTATTATGCGTATGAAGATATTAGGTTGGTGCCTACATAATATCTTGTTGAGTTGGTTCTTAGCTGAAGAGAATGGTGTCTCCAGTAGGTTGGTGCCTACATAATATCTTGTTGAGTTGGTGCTCAACTAAGAAGATTGGTGTCTCTAGTAATTTGGTGCCTAAAAGTTTTGTAACAGTAGGTTGTTGCCTACAGATATTTATAAAGATAAGTTTTTTTGGTTTTCTCCCACAAGGGTTTCCAAGTTAAACTTTGTGTACCTTGATTTTATTTTACATGCTTTTACTATTTTAAAGTTAATGAATGATTGATGAATGTTCAATTAAAGTAAAAAGTAACTTATACTAATTCACCCCCCCTCTCTCAATAAAAGCATATTTTCAACACCCTAGGTATTGATTATTTACGAAAACAACTTAAGATAGTTCACTACAAACCCTAAGAAGTCGTCATATGTCTTCTAAGAACCTTTAGCAAGAGGTCTAAATGGATTTTGGTCAAAACCCTAGAGTAGTTCACTACAAACCTTAGAAAGTTAACCTACAAGAATAACCCTAGGGCAATCCACTATAAACCTTAGAATTACCCTTATGTCCTTCAACAAGCTCCAAATAAATGATAACAAGGGGAGGTATTCTACTACAAACCTCCCTAGGGTTTGAAAACAAGGGTTTATCTAAGAGAATACAAGGTATCATGTAATTATTACCACTTTGATAAAACAATTTACTTAATACACCAACAATAAACCACCAAAGACTTGAAAATAACACTTATTGGTCAAATCGTTGAGCATGAAAGAAACCCTAACATGAAATCATCCACAAGAAACTTGAAAATCATCCACTAGATCCTCTCCAAGAAAATGTGCACAAGTACTCCATGATGAGAAAGAAAGATAAGAGAGAATTGTAGTAGTTCTCCACAAGATGAGTTATGATTTACAAATGAGGAAACCATCCTCTATAAATATGAGACATTCCTAGTGCCTCATCTCTCTAAAATCCCCTAAAAGATAATAAATCCATGATACAAGGTGGATAGGTCTCAAGTCGACCGCCAAAATATCCTCAAAATAAAGATATAATGCTAATACATCAAAAACATCCTCTCAAATGTCCACACGTGTGAGTGTAGAGGGAAAAATAAAGGTGGCATTGTCTCCTCAAGGGGTGTAAAGGCTCAAAAGGTCACATCTATCCCCAAAAGGTGCAAAGCATCATGAAAAGTATCGTCTCCTCATCAATATGGTGACATCTCATCATCAACCAAGTCCATATCATCATCCATGTGCTAGATCGGCCTAATGCAAAATCATGTCACTCCAAGTATGACGTCATCCTCTAGATCTCCAATGTCCTAGGTCAAAGTGTCAACATCGTGCATAAGGAAGGCTCCATCATCCCTAAATGGGTATACAATCCTCCTCAAGTTCCATGGCATCCAATCAAACTCTAACATCCTCAAAGGGTGCAACGTCCAAGTTGTGGGGTTGTCTACCCTCCGGATGACACATCTAGCTATATCTGCAACATCCCGTCTCATGAGTCAAATTTTCAAGGTCTAGGAGGTGTTGGAACATGTCCATAGGTAGGCCAAGTTATCAAGGAACCCAATTCTCATCATCATGGGTCTAACATCCTCCACATAGTGTGCAACGTCCTAGGTACAAGCTTCAAAACGTCCTTAACTGTACCATCTCCATAGGTGCACCATCATCAAGCAAGGCTCGAAGAAGTCAAGTGAAAACAACCATCATGGACACAAGAGTCATTAGAATCATTCATAGTAATCCATAATCTAATACATAATCCACGTAAGCAATTCACAGTGGGTATCTTCTTCAAACTTCACACTAGATTAAGACTTTATGCAATTTTCTAGGTTTATGTATGGGAGGACCATCATAAGACCCTATTAGGTGTGCCAGTACCCAAGTAGAGGAGTATTTATTGAGAAACCCTTCAAAGCATAAGTATAAGTGTATGACATGGCATGCCACTTACTTCATGGTCATGGTGTCATTGATATGCAAGGCCATGTGTGGGTTCATCTCCATGAGTTCCTTTGTAGAGGGATAAATTGGTGCTTGAGTTACCCTTTCCTTGGTAGTGTGTGTATTCCAAACCCCTCTTATTTCCTTTTGATTATTCATTTATTGCTTTGAAAAACCCTTTTTAGGTTTATGCATGTATTATTTTTTTGCTAGGATTCATTAAGTCCTTTTAATTTGATATGCATTCTATGCATTAGGACTTGGAATGATCGCCTCGTGGCGAGGGGGTAGAGCTCAAGCTGAATTTTGGCGTTTGATTTTGTGATTTTTCATCCCACTATTCCTTTTTTTATAACATGGTTTTTTATTCTTTTTACCAACTACATCAACCTCAGGCATTCTAGCCCCTTCTTCTCATAAGAGGGTGAAGGTAGGGACCTTTTTGGGAGACATGTATCAATCATTTCCAGAAGATAGGACAACGGGAGGAAAATGGATGGAAAGTGTTAAGTACAAAAGGGAGTGGCATGTTACCCCTATCAAGGCCTCCCAGTGGTACCCATGCTCCCCATGAGTGACAACACTAGACTAGGACACATATGATGGCCACCAAGGTAAAACAAGGAAAAAAGAATAACTTCCAAGCATCATGATCCATTATCCGACCTCAACCCATGATCCTCACCCAAATTCCTAATGTCTTAAATGTAACATTTTATATGAAACAATGACTAATGTACCTCATGTATGTTGGGCCACCATCATCAAAACCATGTTGATCAAGTGAATGAGCTTAGCAATGATAAGGAGGGAAGAATCCAAGGGATTGTTGTTTGTGGAGAATGTTGATCATCATCTTTGTGATCATTGTCTGCAATGTGGATCATCAGGGATGATCTCCTCTAGTTACGCATAGGTGAGAGGGGGTAACAAAGCCCATAAACTACATTTTACCCCTCATTTTGCATGAGGCTTCACTTGAGATTTTGATAAAAAAAACATTTGTGATTTTTATCACAAAGGCAAGTTTATAGGTTGATGGAGCTTTGTAAGGGCTAGGGTTTGTCAGTTCACATGATAATTTTGATTCCTTGGTTGATAGTATATGAGATGATGTAGTCATGGGCATCTTGATGGTGTTTTGCTTGGTATACTTTCTTATCATAAATAAAGCATTGCACTTGGTCACGTGATGTTCTAGCCTTCATTTTTTGCTAGATGATTATATGTCTCCCTTGATGGAATGCTCTAAAACTTTTGGGATAGTTTAGTAGTGCATCAACATCTTCTTTTTGTTGGCATCATAATGGCATAGAGCATTGGACACTTCCCCCTTGCTTCACTTCTTTTCACATTATTTTTGGGGTGACTTGACATGGTCTAGCATTGTTGGAGCCTTGGTGTGAGTGCCCTCATTTCCTTTGAGGATTTTGACACCTACAACACTTTATGATGACATAGGATATAACTATTGGTAAAGTGAGCTCCCCTTATCCACATATTTTTATGTAATCCCTCACAATAGCTAATTGACCCATTTGACCTAGCTGGATACTCTTGATATGAGCACCCTTACTTATGTGGCTTGGTTTGTCACTAAGAGTGGTTTATGATGATGAGGATTAGGTCATCATGTGGAGTTCTCACCTTCTTGTTACATGATTTTCATGCATGCTTCTTGAGCTCATGATGGAACACCCTAGGGTTTTAAGGTTGATTTGGCACGGTTTTTGCACTTATGTATCATTTACTCATGATCTTTGAGTACCACTCTACTTATCCCTTGCTTGACCCACATTTTGATGGTGGTTACTCTTGGATATTGAGATTGGAGAATTGTTGGAGGGGGTTGATTTGTTCATTGACCTATTCTTAGCATGTGGTTCACTTTACACTATTCTATTCATGCCTGTAGACAAGTGCACCCTTTGGAGGGATGTGATGTGGACCTTGGAGCATCTTTTATGGTCAAACCCTAATTCTTTAGTAAAGATCCCCCTCTCTTTATTACTTAATGGATGAGATACTTTATTTTGAGAGCCACACGTACCATCTTTGTAGGTCTCTTTGCACACTTTCTCATGCCTCATTGATGGACATTTCTATTTGGGTCTCACAATTTCCATTTTGGAAGGTTTGATTTGATTCAAACTCTAGATTAAGGAGGGTGTCATCTTGACGAAGTTTCTTACACACATTTTATGGAGGATGTCTCAATAATGATGCCACATGTGCCACGTTGTTAGGATTCTACTTGGTCTTTGTGTGGTTTGAGGAGGATATCTCACCTTGGAGAGCTATGCATCGACTTTTGAGGGGATCTAGGAGGTGTCAAACCCTAGATCTAGGCACCACATGCTACTTTGGGGTTTCATTACATATTTTAAGGAGTTTGTTATGGAGCGCTACACTTGGAGGCCTTTGGAGGCCAAACGTTGGATCTTTGATATGGCATATCCCCTCTTTGACGGAGGTGCCTCACCTTCATGGAGCTATTTTGTTGGAGATTTTTACATGTGGCTTAACCACCACTTTTCATGTATTTTTTGTCATGTTAGTTGGAGAATATTGCTTCTTTACTCCTCCCTAGGACAGATCTAGGGTTTTGGCAGTGGACATTATTAATTTACTATAGATGAATATGGAGCTCAAACTCATACAAGGGTCTTCTCTCTTCATTATTTCTCATAGCTGGTTTTTGGAAGATTTCCTCCTCCTTGGATTTTAATGGATATATCTTTCTTGGAGAATATGTGATGTACAAGGGTTTCTTTCCTATAAATATGAGGCTTTTTGTTCTAATGGTGTTTATTCTTTCTTATGATTGTAGAATTTCTAATACTTTCTATTGATTAGCCAATTGGTGAAGGGTATATCTATCACATTGGAAAGGTTTTGCATGAGGATTTTTCTCCCTCCTTGACCCTTTGTTGTCTTGTTTATGGAATATTATCTTGCATCTTACATCTCCATGAGTTATTTCTAGACTAATACTCCATGGTAGGGTGCACCTCATTAGCAAAGTTTTGATGTGGCACTTTTAAGTCCCTCCTAGTATTCCTTTACTTTCATTTTCAACAATGTTAAGTTCTTGTGGCATGCAGATGTGGCCCATGTAGTCTTAATTCATTATTGATCTTTCCCTCTTGGATTGGCTTCTTGACTCCATTTTCCCTTGTTTATATAGACACTAATCTCTTGATCCTTCCATCATTCTTTTACCTTATACTACAAAAACATTGTTTTTCTAGAGCTATATCTTCACATCACCTTTGAGATTCATTGTTATAGCTTTAGTAATCCTAATTCCTAGGGATACTCCGCTTGAGTTAGAGAAGATCCAACCTAAAGTGAGATGATAGGTTGCTTAGGTGACAATTGTAACCATCCTAGTAGTTGACAACCCTTAGAATTGATCTTGACTTAGAATGCAAACAATGAGATCCTCGAGCCAAAGCCTTGATGAAGGGCATAGATTGCCTAGTGTAGCAAGTAAAACAACTAAGAATGCAACTCAAGGTTGCACCAAAATAGAGTACCAAGGCACACTTGTGGAGAATAACTTATATTTGTCTCTTATATTCTTTTCTCATCATGGAGTACTGATGTGTGCCTCTTAGATAATGAATTTGTGGATGCTTTGCTTGTTTTTGGTGGATGGTTCATGAAATTAGGGCTTCCTCATGCATAATGACTTGGTATAGTAAGTGTTATTTCCAAGTAATTATGTTTATTCTTAGTATTTTAAGTGAATTCCCTATCTAATTGTGGATAAGTTGCATGTTACCTTATTTCCTTGGATAATTTTGTTGGAAAACCCTAGAAGGATTGCAATTGTGCATCCCCTTCCTTGTTAATCATTTATCTTAAGCTTGTTAAAGCATACAAGGTCAAATTTAGGGATTGTAATTGTACATCCCCCTAAACTTGTCTTTGTTGGTAAGATTCTAGAGCTTTTGATTGTACAACTCTAGGGTTTGACCTTGTTCCACCTTGGATCTCTTGCTAGAAGTCATAGAAACACATAATGGCATTAGGGATTGTGATTTTACATCCCCCTAATTGTTTTCTTAGAAGATTAAACCTAGGGATTGTGATTGTACATCCCCCTAGAATTTAACCTTTGAAGTTTATTTTCCTTGTATCCTCCTTGAAGTGGTTGCATTGACTCCATATGCCCAAGGATTCAAGACGACACTAGTCTTTCTCTTGTTGCAAGTGATAGAAACCCTAGGTTAGCTCTCTTTCTCTCTCAACATCTTGTGCTATTTTAGGACTAATTGCATTGTATTTTCATTTAATATCATCCCTAGCCCAATGTCTTGCATATTATCCTAGATTTATCATTTCACATCATTATTGCTGCAATAATTGCATTTTCAGCCATTATGGTTTACCATATTGCATCTATTTAACATAGTTTAATGCTCTTTCTTTCAAGCATCTATTGGCCAATGGTTTATTAATATTTTATCTTATATTTGGCACATCTATCAGTGCATTCTTGCTGATTTTAAGACTGATTTACTATTGTTGTTATAAACTTGTTACATGCTAAAGTATCTTGTCTTTCTTTCAAGTTTTATTACACCCTTTCTTTTTCTTTTGATATCTAGTGTTTCGGGGAATTTAATTTACTTTCCTAGCTTAATAAACATCATTGATTGTCCTGGTAACACCCATCACACACACACACACAATCAACTTGCTTTGTCTAACTTGTCTTGACCTTGCCCTAGTTAACCTTGACCTAGCTAATCAAGCAACCAAGATAGGGGGTCATAGACTTGCCTTAGATTTCTATAGGGATCTTTGAGGTTGCTAGGGAAGCCTCCCTTGTGTTGGATCTCTATCCTTTACTAAAACGAGGGGAGTACTTGCTTAGGTGACTGTGGCAATTACTTCCATATGTTACACTAGTCAAGCATCTTGTGAAGGCTTTTCTAAGTGCCATATTTTGTGATAACAGGCAGGAATAAAGGAGATCAAAAGTCAAAGAAGCCACGATATTAGTCTGAGATCCTAAATTTTCGAGAATAGAGTGGTGGAAAACTACCAAATTCACTAGAGATACATGAGCCAGTCAACTAATAGATAATACTGACTACACTAGTAGTAGATCAATGGCATAGATGAACCTTCCCTCACAAGGGCTCAACTATATGTATGTAAAGGCTTCAACTAGTTTGCAGTTTATCAACTTCATGGGGTTAGATACCATTATTAGTCTAATAATGGTAAATACGTTGTGTACTGATGACACATTGTTGTGCTTACTCTGATATAATATGGGATTTGTAAAGATGATCTGGATAGTACTGGAAATGAATGAATAAACTCTTAGGTTGAAATAATTTTCATGGTGTTAATGGTGATGATGTATTCTTCTTAGTATTACACTCTTTTGTTCTACGGTTTTCCTATGTGTTGTTATAAATATTCAAGACTCAAACATACTCTAATGCATAATGTCATGATGGATATTATGGTTCGTGGATATGTTTGATGATTGATCTATTGATTTTGAGCTTAGTTATGGTTGTTCATGTCCTTTATTAGATTTTCCTGGTAATCTTAAGTCCCAACAATGCACCTTGCCTAAGAACGTCCCTATTCTCAAGGATTGATATGTCAATCCTCCAATACAACCCCTTTGTCTGACATCCCATGGACTGTGCTCTACTCCTTTGAGCCAACAACATTGTAGTGGATCTTATGAAGATTGAGGACATATCAGAATGGCCAACATTAAAGAATGTGCATGAAGTGCATAGTTTTATGGGATTGAGAGGATATTAATGAAGGTTTATGGAGGGTTTCTCCAAGAGAGCTAATCCCATCACTTCTCCACAAAAGAAGAAAAAGAAATTTGAATGGATCTAGAGGTGTGAGAAAGTATCTGCTAATCTCAAGTAATTGTTGTTTATACTAATGCATCTAAAAAACTGGATGGTATTTTTCCCAAAATAAAAAAGCAATTGCATATCTTTTAAGACTTTCAATATAATTTACTTAAAAAATATTTTGAAAATCATATATAATTCATCACCCTCCCTGTAATTTTGGCAGTCAAATAAACAAAACTAGCAAAAATATTTTTAAAATCATATATATATTATTCATTACACTCCCTATAATTTTGGCAGTCAAATAAATAAAAGTGGGAAAAACAAATTGCAAAACTGAAAATCATACAAATCACATAAAGTTTTCTTTTTAACATAAAGTATTAAGTATCACATGACCTAATGGTTAAGAACATGTGTTTCCTCTTAAGAGGTCACAAGTTCAAATCCAGAAGGATCCCTAGGCAGAAGGGGATCCCTTGTCCCACAAATAAGAGGGGATCTCATACTTAAAAATAAATTATTATTATTATTATTAAAAACATATTTAAATGTAATTTTTTCTTTTTTTTAACTTTTATCATAAACAACTATATAAATATCACAATGGAGGAACCTTTTAATCAAAATATATTTATCAAATACTATTTAAAAAAACACACATGATATGAAATATAAATAAACCAATCAAAATCAAGGTCAAGAATAAAAGGTTTATAATTTTATAACTAAATATTATTTTATTTAATTAAGATTTTAAACGAGGAAAACAGGAGAATCCCGAATCTGGAAGAGGTTACTCCTGGGATTGCCATGTGGTCAAAAAACATTGCCTTCATACTCTACTCGTCAATGGAGAAATTGAGGAATCACCAAGTTTTAGTTAAAACGTTTGATCCTTTGAGTTTTAAGGAGTATATTTTGGAATAATTTTTATTGAAATTTTGTTAAAAATTGTTGAAATTTTAAATGAGTGATTGAGTTTATATAATTTAAATATATTATGATTTTTTTAAGTGCTAAATCTATTTATATATTAAAAATGAGATTTAAATAACAGAAAATGAAGATTTCATCAATAATATTAATAATATTTGGTTATTAAAAATCTAATATTTAAACAAAGCATTTCTCAAATATCATGCCTTCTCAAATATTAGGGTTTCGATTTATATCTTCAACACTTCAAGTCATTTTATTAATATATGTGCGTTCATTTAGTAACTCGAACCATGAATGGCTGCGCTGTGAAATAATTGAAGAGACCTTCAATGTTCGCGAATGAAATCGAGGAAGTAAAGTATACCGTTAAAGTTTCATGCAGCATAGATAAATACATACCTGGCTGTGGAGAGGAGTATGAACAGCTTGTGTAGCACCAGAAACGAGCCCCTGCAAACTTAAAACTGCGAAGGATGCGGCAAGGATGGGATCCCCTGATCTGCCTGCATATATGTCTGCTTCAAACGTGCAGGCGGTTCCTGGCTTTGGGTTTGATGCATGAGCAACTGCAATTGTGCCAGTTGGTAGCATATTATCGACGTGTAATCCAAAAATGGCCTGAGCATCTCCAAGTGCACCTTCCTCAATCATACGCTCTGCACCTGCACAGCCCATCTCTTCTGCTGGTTGGAATATAAGCCTTATGCTGCCCTTCAACACCACACCAAATTAAGCTTTTACTCAGTCAGACTGAAGAACAAATTCATGACACGTGAATAATACAACGAACAGACTTCAACTCTTAAAACAAGTAATTAGGCAGAGTTTAAGTGCAATACATGGTATTATCATGGATTTAAAATATAGATAAGGAAAAAAATATAAAAATATACATTTGTATTTAAGATAATTAAATTAAAATGGTTTTATCTTGGTTCTTTTTATTATTATTTTATGTTGGTTGTAGTGATTTGTTGATTCAGATTTTGCAGGAGATTTGGACAAGAGGAGATCTACTTTAGGTTATGTGTCTCATGAATGCAAGGATCTATTGGGTAAGTTTGGACAAGTACAGGATAAGATGTTATGTAGTAGTTTAAGTGTTGTGTTCACTGTACCAAAAATGGAACAAGACATCATTTTGTAAGAGACATGATTGATGGAGGTAGAGTGGTCCATATTGGGGCAAGTTGTACAACATGTTTACAAAACCAGTTATGTTAGAGAAGTCGTGGTGGAGTTTGGCTTCTCTTGACTTGCAGGGAGGTGATGATTGAATTTTTTGGGCAAGGTTTCAGGGAAATTGTTGTCAAGGTACAGATTGTTGAGTGATGACAAGACATACCTTTAGTTACAATGTGTTTTGGTTGTCCTCAAACATGGTTTCTATTGGAGGTTTCTCATGAGTTTGTTTTATCATATCCTTTATATTTAAATGTAGAAGTCTCTGAGGTGCTTCAATAGACTTGTAAAACCATTTCTCCACTGCTTGACAAAGAAATAAAGAAATATCTTGCCCCTTTGTTCATCTTTGTTTTCTGATGTGTTATCATTCCCTTTCTCTGTTCATTAATTTCTATTTTGCAAGTTCAATTACAAAAAAAATAACCATAGTACTTGTGAAATAATTGATAAAATATTGGTATAAACACATTATCATGCTAAGTATACTAGTAATAGTTTTGTCAACATTCCCAAATATGATCGCCTATGATTGATGTGTGCATGAAGTTGAACATGTGAATTTATGTGACCAATGTTTTGTGCCTTTATAACATGGTTTTTTCCCCAAGATGGTAAAACCTATCATAACTTAGTTGTTAGTTGGTAAGGAATATAATCATTATTAATAGTTATCACTATTATTCAAGTAAAACAAGGCCACCCAAAATTATTGGCTGGTGGTGGTAAAGGGTCTTGGGCCATTAACCTTTCTTTATGTCTAAGGAAACAAGCTCTTAGTCAATCAAAAGAAGTTTTAGGTCTTACTCCAAGACCAAAAGACAATTTCGGCCTATGCAATAAACATAAATAAAACACACACGGCTAATGGATTTGTATGTCGAAAGAACTTGTTCTCTATTTCATATTTGAACAGGGAAATATACATGCATATATATAGGCTTTCTAGAGATCAACAAATTCTTTAAAAACCAGATCTAAATTGGACACATACCTATCTAAATGAGTATTCTTATTGTTGGACTCTATCAATTATCTACCTACACTCTATTCTTACTGCGAGACTCTATCAATTATTTTCCAACAACTATGTACCTACACACTATTCTTACTGCTAGACTCTATCAATTATCTGTCAATTTCAAGATTTGTTGACAACAACACTCTATTCTTACTGTTAGACTCTATAATTATCTGCCAATTTCAAGATTTGTTGACAACAATGTAACAATCTCCCAGCAATTACATTTCTTCATTTATTTCTAATGCTCCCCTTAATGGAGAAATGAATTCTCTATGATACCTAGCATATCTTTATAAATTACAAATCAATTGTATTCTCATTTGTGTTACAATACATCAAATCATTTCCTTTTGATTGAATAATTTCTCTTACAAAATGATGTTGAGTTTCAATGTGTGTTGATCTTGCACGATAAATTGGATGATTTGTCAATTTCATTGAACTTTGATTTTCGCACTTCATAGTTGTAGGTACTCCTTGCCTTTCTCCCATGTCCTCGCGAATGTGCCTTAGTCAAATTATTTCACACGTAGCATTGCACAATGCTTTGTACTCAACCTCAATAGAGAACAATGAAATAGTTGATTGCTTCTTATTGCTCCAAAACACAATCTTGGATCCTATACTAAATGCATATCCAATTGTTTGGATCACTTGCCTAATCCTAATTTGAATAACCTATCAACTCAACATTCAAATAAAGTCTTGTTGTTTGTTTAAGTAATTTAAACTTCCCACTAGTTGTCTATATAAAGTACCATTTACTTATTTTATATCATCATCAATGTAAATCTTAACATTATGTTTTAATGGAATAGACATTGATGTCATTCATATTGCAATTAAATTCAAAGTCGATCAAACAAAGGCTATATAAGGTGAACCCAAAATATATAAGCCAATTAGAGAAAGAACTAGATATAACCTAGATGTTAGAGTCATTTATTTGTTCAAAGAATGTGAATGGATATGGATTTATAAAGACTAATCAAATAACAATAAAGGATCATTTCCTACTTTATCTATTAACAAGGTCCTGGAAAGACTTACTAGTGCATCAGTCTATTCTTTCTTGGAATGCTATTTGAGATAGAATCAAATTTCAATTCTAGAAAAAGTTATTGGAGAACATTTTATCAAAACAAGGAAAAATGTACTCACCCAATGCCCTTGCACAACATGATATTTATTCAATTCAAAAATTAATCTTACAACAAAACTTTAATAAAGATTTAATGCACTTTTAATAACATAAATAGATTATTAGAAATTTTTCAAAGTGGTAGATTAATACTTTAAATAAATCATTTTTTCCATATTAATGCATATTTAATATTAGAAAATGATTACAATCTTAAAATTTAACCATTGCATAAAACAAGAAAAGATATAAGGCATGACAATACTTCTCTTGTACAAAAGTATATAACCTTAAATGGCTACAAATAAGTTATTTCACATCTAGTTGTAGACATATGATGTGGACATGAACCCAAGATGGGATATGAGATGAAAAGGCAAGGGTGATTTATTGGCTTATTCTCCAGATCAAATGATTATAATGTTCAGATATCCATAAATAGCATTTACTTTCATTCACCTAGATATCTAGGTTACTCGTCACAATGCTTACTAGTTCCTTATATAGATGTGTTGGGTACATGTTATGCATGAATAACATTTATTTTGCAAAAACTTCATGCCACTTTTCTTCTTCAACAAATATGGAACTAATCAATAATACATGTCTTTAGCATTTATTTTGCAAAATTTTCATGTCACTTTTCTTCTTTAACAAATATGAAACTAACCAATAACACATTATCAAGTTTTCATGCCCCACATATTGAAGATAAAATCTACTTATTCATGTTGAACAACCTTGCTTTCCAACCAAGTGAAACATGTATTATCAAATCTACTTATCCATATTGAGCAAACCGTGCAAACCCTCAAATCTACTTATCCATATTGAGCAAACCCTGCAAACCCTTGTAAAGCTTTCCAACCAACTAAAACATCATTAATTTAACCACTACCACGACTCTCTTCTACCTTAATGTCAGGATTTTTTGTTTTAAGTGAATCAAAATAATATATCTTAACTTCTTATAATAACAATTTATATATTTTTTCATTATGATTTTTTTTAATGGTTATTTACTCTTTCATTATTTATATTTTTATTATTTTTATTATTTTTTAACTTAATCAATTAAATCATAATACACAGTTTTTTATTAAATCATGATACACACCCTTTTTACATCTTATTGATTGTAGATTATAAAGTATATAAATATAAAAATTTTACATCTTATTAATTGTAGATTATAAAGTATATAAATATAAATTATAAAGTATTAACTTAATCAATTAAATCATAATACACCGTTTTTATTAAATCATGATATACACCCTTTTTACATCTTATTTATTGTAGATTATAAAGTATATAGAGATATTGTACTACTTGTAAAAATTAAATTTCTATATTTTAAAACAAAACCTCATCTTTTATATTAACTCTTCATCATAGGTAATATTTTCTATATTTTAAAACAAAACCTCATCTTTTATATTAACTCTTCATCATAGGTAATATTTTTTCCCTCCATCAGAAGGATTGAAAAAGTATATCATAAATTACGTGTATATATTCTACTAAGTGAAATATTAAATTTTTATATTTTGAAGGAAAACTTTATCTTCTATATTGACTCTAACTTGCACCAATTGTGTAACAGCAGTGATCTCGGATTGTTTATTTCATTGAACATATTTTCCAACTATTTATATGATTTGACATATTTTCATTTTTTTTATAAACTCGTACTTTAAAATTTAAAAATTCAAGTGAAACTTGAACACTTTGAAAAGAACCTTGCCTGTTATTCACAACATCTCTCCCTCCAGCATTAATTTCCATCTCAGGTTATGGGTCGATGTAGATGTCTACGCTGATATCCCAGCTCAAAATCTGGACTATAACATTGTCCAAAGCCTATCACCGAATTTTTTTAACAAAATACATTTTAACGTTTTCTGAATCAAAATTTCGCTACAACCGATAGCAAAATTAGTTCCAAGTTCCGACATCGCTAAAAAGACATATACAGCCAAACACAAACTAATCACTGACAACATAATAATAGCAAAATCGAAACATCATTTGTCCCCCAACTGAAGAGTCTCCTAAAGCTCTTCCCCTGGGAGCTTCTGAAGTGAGCCAGTGCCTAGAAGAAATTAGTTTTTAGATTGTTGAGCTTTTTGATTGATTGGCTGAACAATCTAAAGATCAAGAGAATAACAATCTTAACTCATCTTCATATTTTTTTTAAATGTAGGATTTTCTGCTATGAATTTTGATTAGAAGATTAGCAATGTTGTACATTTCATGTCACTCGGTCTCCGCCACACTCTTATTGCAGAATATGCAATTTCTTTCCTCTCAAACTTTTTTGGGTACCCTCCACCTACAGGTCTCACATTTAAGGTGATGTGAACCATCCTTAGGTGTGCAACTAACAATTTTTCTTTTACTTTAATAGATACTCCTAAATTTGGGTTAAGCTCCTTGATGTAGTATGTTTTTTTATGTTCACTATCCTAAATTTTTCATTCACTAACTTTTTTATTTCTTCCTTGGTGTTAGGACATTCATGCATCTTCATATTCCACTTACTCAACCACTTTTTATTTTGCTTCATCCAAGTTTTCTTCTTACTATCTAACTCCTTCTCCATAGCTAACTTGGACCAGCATGTTTTCCACCTAAAGAAAAAGTACTTGTTTCAGCTAAAAAAATTTCATAAAAAACTGTGACTTTAACTTTGAGATTACTAATAATTAATTACTTCTAAATTATTTCTAGTTATCTCCCTCTAAACATGTCAACTTCACATGCTGCTTCCCCATATTTCACAACTGTAAAAAAAAAACAACCAACTAATAACTCAGAACATGTCAACTTTTCCCATATTTCACAACTGTAAAAAAACAACCAACGAATAACTCAGCTAGCTTATTTTTACTTCTATATTGATGTGTTTCCCAAAGTTCTCTGAATAAAGGGACTTTCCTTTCAAGTTGGCTGCTATATATCCCTTATTGTACTAAAAATACGCTCTGAATAAAGGGACTTTCCTTTCAAGTTGGCTGCGATATATTCCTTATTGTACTAAAAATACGCTTTAGGAGACGCTGGGCTTTTGTGTCCCTGCCCCTTGTTTGGCCAGGATCCTTCACAAAAACCCCAGCGTATTCGTTAATGACCTCATCCATCACAGACTCTCTTATGGCATTAACTACTTTCTCCATATCATGGAGCGCCTTTTTATGTCATCCTCACGTACGCTCATCTTCCTTCTTTGTTTGCATGCGCTCCATTGGATAGGTGGCAGACTCAAAGTCCCCATAGATTACCAAACATTCTATAGGTATCCTTCTCAGACTTAGAATATTCAAAGGAGAAAAATTAACATAAATGCAAATGCCGTTGGGACATCTTATTCTCCTCTTCTCCCCATTCTTCTAATTTGTGAAATCATGGCGATGAGTGAGTTCCTGCTACTGCAGAACGTCCATCCCTTAAACTCACGAACAAAGGATGGAAGATGCCCTGGTGAGCCGATCTCTTGCCCTGCTCACATAGCCCTGGACGGACCTGTGGTCACTATTACCCTGGTTACATAGTCTTCCATCATTAAGATTAGGTTTAAGCATATTTTTATAATATTTTAATTTTCTTTTATAGTAGTTTTTTCTTTTTTTTTAAAATGATGTAGTCAAGAGTTGACATCATTATATCATCAAAAACACTTCTATCGTTAAGATTAGGTTTAAGTATCTTTTTATAATATTTTAATTTTCTTTTATAGTAGCTTCATCTGTTATTTTTCAATGATTTAACCAAGAATTGACATCATTATATCATCAAAAACACTGAAGAAAAAATTAACTTTTATAAACAAAATAAAATTGAGCATCTTAACATTTCCATTTAAAATATTACAAAAGTAATTTTACTAAAATTTGTGTAGTTTTGTGCAGTTGTTATCTTCTTACACTTACTATATTTTATCAAATTTTATAACTTAACCAATATTTCGATGGATTTTAAAGCAAACCATAGATGGGAAGGGGTATCACAAATTAAAAATATGTAAACACTGATCTAGTTGAAGAAATATATGATATTTAGATTTAATTGCTCCACTTAACTTAAAAGCTAGCCCAACAATAAACATTTAAATTCAAACACTCGACACTCACCTTGTTGTACATTGGCACTCTACTTGTCCCTTTTCTAGAACAGCGGCCATAGAGAACAACCAGTTTTGGAATCCATTAGATTAGAGCAGGCTTCTACTTCAATTTGAAGGCCGATTCCTTCTGGGATCCATGACAATCTAAATTTAGAGCAAGGGTAGAGTGCAGTTTCTGAAGAGGAATATAATGTGCAAAACCCAACAAATACATTCTCTTGGGATAGGCAGAAGAAGATGAATGTACAGGGTGATGGCGGACCCCACTAGAAGTGGAAAAGAGTAGCTCAAAGCACTCTCTGGTAGTTCTCTAAATGGAGGACACAATAGTTTCATATTCAAGCTTTGGAAATTCGAATTCAAACTTTTCTGGGAGTAAGACCAATATAGTTGCAAATTTAAGCTACTGGAAGAGCTTGAATACGCCAACAAATAGTGACTAAGCATCAGAACTCATGCCCGTACTCCCGCACCTGCTTGTGTAATGCTCATGGATACAATTTCAATAATGCTTAAATGTTGTTAAATGTTGATATTGACTGAGTTAAAATAATTAAAAATAATAATATTAAATGGTTTTGTTTAATTGTTTTATGTTTTGTTTTTGTTTTTTTTGTCTAAATTAGTTACATAACTTTAGTGAAAATCACAATTTTTTGTTATTTTAATTATATTTATGAATGTAAAAATAGATTCAACATACTAAATTAAACAAAAAATACTCCATAAAAAAAACTAAAACTTAAAATAATTAAACTAAAACATATTTTTAAATTATATTTATGTAATTGAAAATGTTAAAATGTACTTTTCCTATTCCTAATACATCAAATGAATTTTTAAAAATAAAATTAACAATGGAGGGTAGAAAATTATTTAGACAATGGTGTCCCAAGGATGTCAAAGATGAATAACCTACTCAAAAGAAATTCATACAAAGAAATCAATGCTTCATAGGAACACGGATCATTATGGTTCTTGTATGCTTTTTGAAACAAAAAGCTTACATGTCATAGGGAATCAATGTAAGCATAAATTCAATTGTTTTATTTTTAATTGGATTTTTTTTCCTTTCAAATATGGATTTACAATTATGGTTCTTGTATGCCTTTATGCCTTTTGAAATAAAAAGCTTACATGTAATAAGGAATCAATGTAAGCATAAATTGAATTGTTTTATTTTTAAATGGATTTTTTTTCTTTTAAATATGAATTTATATTCAAAATTATTTAGTTTTATTAATAAGTTTAAAATAATTTAAATTTCAAACAATTAAATTCAATAAGTATTTTTATTGGTTAGTAATTAAATTAATAATGTTAGAAATCAAAACATTAGTATAATGAAATTTAAAGTTTAAATTAATTTAAATGTCAAACAATGAAATCCAATAAAATTCAATAGGCATTTTTATTTGTTAGCAATTAAATTAATAATGTTAAAAATCGAAACATCAATATAACGAGATTTAAAAAAAAAAAAACAAGATGCTTTACCAAAAACTATAGGGATTAATAACATACACATGTATCTAAAAGTGTCCAGTAATAATATTTCCACCATTTTTATCACTAATAGATGTAAAGATTTACAATTTTTAGTAATAAGATTTTCAAGTTATTTTTAATTCACAATTTGTTCATAATTATAAAATTTGTTTTGTTTCATCATAATTACAAAATATATTTTGATTTAGATTGGATTATTATATTATTTGTCATTTATTTCTATAAATTGAGAGTGAAAAAAATTGAAAAAATCAACCTGCACCATAAATTTAGTGGTAAGTCTCACTTTAGAAAATTGGGGTCTAGAATTTTTGGAGCCAATTTGAGGCATTAAACAACAATTTTGGAAGTTCTAGTGTCTGAAACTTGCGCCCACACCTATGGTTGTGTTCTACACTCCTAGACCTTTCCAAGCTCATATGCAAAAGTTATGCACTCGTATGCAAAAGTTACACCTCAGACAAGTTGACATATGGGGTTGACCATTATGCACTCGTATGAAAAAGTTAAGCCTGAGACAATTGACATATCTGGTTGACCACCATGGTACGAGAGGAAGTCAAAACCCTTGACATATCTGGGTGACCACCATGGTACGAGAGGAAGTCAAAACCCTAACCGTATACGACTATTGGGCTATGTTAAATATCGGACATGTAAGAGGGTGCCTTCTCCTTTGTCCTTACATTATTTCCATACCAAAGAAAAGAGAACATAACAACCTCACCTTCTACTTGGGTTTTCTCCGGTGGTAAGTGTTATTTTGTGGATGGTGTGATTGTATTTTATTGTTCTCTATTTTCTGTATTTTATCTATTTTATACATGAGCATAAAATTATATTCTAGAATCTAAATGAATTTAACCTAGTGTAGATTTTAGTTTTATTTATCAGATGTGTTGTGATGAATTGTTTGTGACGAAGTGTTCCAATGGAATATCCATGACATCACAACACTTTACAGATCAGTCTTGTTGACCAATATCTTACCATATTCCTCCAGAATTTTAAAATTGTGAAAAATAAAATCAATCTATTATAAAATATTCTATTATAGAGATTTGGGGTCAATATATTCTAATCTCTTGTTCTCTGATATAGGTACACATTCAGCTCTTCTTCTATGAAGAGGAAGATGAAAAATAAAAAACTTAATTCGCCTATAACTATAATAAGAAAGTTGAACAAATACATTCTAAGTATTTAGATATTTAACTTGATATATCACAGGTTCACAAGTTTATACAACCCAAAAACATAAAAAATAGTTTGAATCTAATTTCTAACATCATCTTAACTGTGTCCTTATAATTGTGAAGTAAAAACGAAAACCATGTTCTTTTTCTGAAAATCTGACAGTTGTACTGCTGACTGCAGTGTACGAGAATAAGAGAATAAGAATATAGCGGCAAAACATAAAAATAATATAAACACAAATTTTAGACTTCAGGGTAGAAACTGACTACCGACTCTGGAGCTGTTGGAGTCGAAAGAGATTCCCGGTCGGAGGTCGGCGGAGTGATGAAGCCGAGCCCACATGTCGCTTGGGGTCTTCATTGTATCTAGTTGCTTCCTGGAGAGCTGCTAAGTGTTCATGGAATGGTCTTGGAGACGGCTCAGATCTAGCCTACTATTTGCCTACCCATTCTGAAGCTGTCAAAGATGCCACTGAATCTCTTCATGGCGCCTTTTTCTCTGCATCAATAGCATGTAACCAAGGTCTACAACCCACGACGATAAACTGGAAGTATGACATTTTCCTTGACATTTCTTCAATCTGGCTCTAATGGCCTTGAATTCCTTGTCCAAACAGCAGAGATAACAGGTGTGCTCTATTCCTGACTTGGGTTGGACAAAGGTGAAAGGAGAATTCAAGGGAACCGGTCGGAAGACTCGCGACAGAGGGTTACTTTTGCCAAGGTAACCTTCACCTTCAATCGCGACAGGGACAACTGCAACCACAGCCACCCGAGAATTCTAAAGAGAGAGGGCCCGACAACAAAAGAATGAAGTCGGAAGCGGGTGGAGGGGCAATGTACTAGAGACAACAAAAGAATGAAGTCGCAAGCAAAGTGAGGGGCAATATACTAGAGATAGGCGTCGGGAGGATAATGAGCTCTCAAGTCCATGGTTTGAAATTGGTTGATAAATAAAGCATTTCGGTTCATGGGCTTCTCCTCATTTAGGTATTGTTGCTGCCTTGCCTATGTCAATCTATATATTGATTGATTGATTGATTTTAATGACGTCCATAAGGCTGAACACTCTAAGGGATCAAGAGAATAACAATCTTAATTCATCTTCACTCTTTTGGATGTTGGATTTTCTGCTGTGAATTTTGACTAAAAGACTAGCATTCTGGTTGATCTTATCCTCATCAAATAGTTGGAGCATGTTGTCGACCTTTAAGTTGTTTTTATACTAACTACGGACTTAGACTGCACTTTCCATGACAAAGTTTCACTCTGTCTCCACCACACCCTTATTGCAGAATATGCAAGTTATCTCTTTCCAAACTTCTTTAGATACCCTCCACCTACCAACCCATCCTCAGTTGTGCAACTAACAACCTTGTTTTTCCTTTAATACCTGCCCCTAAATATGTTTTCTCACTATGATCATGATTTGGCTTAAACTCCTTGATGTAGTATGTTTTTTTACGCCACTATGATTGGTCCACATGGCAGTCCTAAATTTTTCAATCAGGAACTTTTCTATTTCTTCTTTGGTGTTAGGACATTCATGCAACTTGATATTCCACTTACTCACCCACGTTTTATTTTGTTTCATCCAAGTTTTCTTCCTAAGGTATAACTCCTCATCCATGGCTAACTTGGGCCATCTTTGGTTATCCATGTTTTCCACCTTCTTTAAATAGATTATTAATTTGGTTATCGTTGTAGCCTCCAACAGAAAAGTGCTTGTTTCATCCAAAAGAATTTCATGCGAGACTGTGGCTTTAACTTTGATATTGCTAGTAATAATTGCTTCTAAATTCTTTCTAGTTGTCTCCAATTGCAAGTTGGCATGCTACTTCCCCATATTTCACAACCATAGAGAACAATCGATGCAACCAGCGAACCAAAGAGGGTTTTTTGGTTTACCAATCCCAAAGTTCATCTTTTTGCACCTATTTTGGAGTAAATATGAGGCTCTCCATCCTCCCTGTATCATTTTCGCCCTACAAGTCTCCCAACTAAATTTATAGTGGAATTCAATCTCAAGATATTTGTGTTTTTTCACTATCTCCAATGGACTGCCTTTGAAAAGAAAGGTGATTGGTTTGTCTTTTCTATTTAAAGAAAAGATCATGATTTTGGTCTTGGTAATGGTCACTTGCATAAAGTGTTCTAAGGCCTTTAAATGTTCTCTTAATCCATGTGTTTTTTGAAATTAGAATAAGATCATCCATGTATAAAAGTAGCTTCACTACATACCCAGCTAGATGGACACCCTCTCCATCTATCCTGCTCAACCAGGCTTCCAACTTATCAATGTATAAACCAAACAAAGTGGGAGATAGAGGCCATCCATGTTTAATGTCAATATCGCTACCAAAACATTCGGGCATTCCTTCACTTGTTCTGATTTTAGCTCTAAACTTCTCATAAAGTCTATGAATTGTCGCTCTATATCCATCTAGGATACCCAACTTTTCCATTTTGTTCCATAGTTCGTCTCTAGGCACTATGTTGAAGGCTTTCTTAAAGTCCACAAAACAACAATAGGTTGTTTCAACTTGTTTGTCCCAGATTTTCTCTATCAAATGTCTAAGGGTGACACAATGATCAATGGTAGAATGCCTAGGTCTAAAACATGTCTGCCCTTTTGCCCTCATCTTCTACCCAACTATCGATTCTTCGCTCTATCATGCTCCCAAAAAGCTTGCCCATGAAGGGGTTGACCATAATAGTGCGGTAGTTGGAAGGGTTATTGATATCTCCATTCTTAAATAGAGGAATGACCACATTTGTGGTCCATTCTCCCGGAAAGTCGTCTCGGATGACCTCATTGAAAATTCCTTTTATGTGAGGTGCAAGGAGCTCAACCCTCCATTTTAAAAATCCAGCTTGAAGTCTGTCTATGTCATCCGCTTTGTCTCTTTCTAACTTCTTTATTCCTTGCTTGATATCATCCACTGTGAATAGTTCCACTGATGTTCTCACTATGGGAGGAGTATATTTCTCGTGCACCCGCTCATAAAGGAGCCTCGCATATTCTAACTATTAGACATCCATAATATTGTTTTCAGGTTGCTTTCTCCTTTGTTGTAGTTCTCTCCAAAATCCTTTGGGGTTTTGTTTTCCAAGAGAGATTAACTCCTTTCATCTTGCATTTACATACTCTTCTTTTTTTGAGTGTACTAATTTTTCATATTTCTTCTTGTTTTCTTTGCCCAAATTTCTCTCTTTTAGAGATCTCTTGGTTGCCTTGCAATCTTCATCATACCATGGATTTGTTAGAAAGGTACTTGTAGCCCTCTTCTTGGGATGAGACCTTTTACATGCACTTAAGGCCTTGTGGATTGTTGGGATCAACAAACTACTATGAACATGACCACCCGTCTCTTTGGTTGTCTCATCTTCCCTGATGTACTTTATAACCTAAAACTATTGCTTAAGAGTAGCACTAAACCTTTCCCTATTTTCCTAATTCATGAGGATTTTCCTTTGGAAATATTTTTCTTTTGTATGCCAAGGATTTGATTATTGTGTGGACTAGCAAGGAAGTCTAGCTTAGCCAATAAAGGGGCATGATCATATTTCATTTCAATAGGATAGTCCCCTATATCAAACTTCAACACTCTAGAAGTAAAACTTTGAGAGCAGATTAAGTAATCTACCACACTTTGACCATTGTGATTTTTGCATGTGATACTCCCTAAAGCTAGCCACCCCCTCATTCCATTACAGATAACCATGCCAAACAAACTACAAAGCCACGGTAATTTTTCCCCAAAGTGTGTCACGCCCCCATTACCATCTTGTGAATCTCTTTCCCATGATGATCTCCACTCTCTTCCAACCATAAGGGATTGTTTTCCCCTCTTTCTTCATTGCTCGACTAGAGAGATTAGTTGTTAGTTGTCCTTGCATTAAAATCACCCATTAACATTACTTCTCCCAAGTGGTTGAATAAAGAGATATCTCTTTTCAATGAGGCATACAGGTCTTCGTTGTCTAAATTGCTTCTTTTATAGATCTTTGGGTTTTTTGGGGGCAAAATAGCAAACAGTCAGCCTGAAAGTAACCTCATTCTTAGTTATTTGCATCCAGATGTATTGTTTTTTGGATCTTCTTTTACCACTTTTGCAACACCACACCACTTTTCATTTATTAGCACTGTAACTCCCCCATGTCCTTTGCATGTCTCATTTCCTTTATTCCAAACTGAAGTTTTCTTGTACCCCTCAAAATTTGGAACCTTGCATCCATTGTGCTTGTGCGTTTCTACAAGAATGATAATATATTTTCCCTCTGCTATGGGCCCCAACCCGAACCTCTTCTCCATGGATAACCTCTACAATTCCAACTTACTACATGTAAACAGTCTCGTGGAGCCCTGATTTCCTATTTCTTATTTGAGAAACGATCATTGATTTGAGCCTTCCTGTTCTTCAACCATGCCCATTTTCCCTCATTTCTTGTTGCTTTCACTTTTTCCCACTCCTTTCTTTGTTTTTCTTGTTGATCAAAAGTCAAGTCCTCATTTAGGTAGATGTGTTTGCCTCTAAGCAATCCTCTATTTCTAAGGATCATATTTTTATCCTCTATATTCCTTAAGATAACTCTGACATGTCTATCTCTTCCTCCCTCTATCTTATGTCCAATCCTGCTTGTCTAGTGAATACACCCTGTCCATTTCAACTATCTTTAAGAAAGTCCCTTTCTAGAATGTTTGTCCTCTCATTTTCACCAAAGTCCCTCAGTCCTTTGATAATGATATTTGCAGCCTTGCCTCACTTATCCTGCTCTTCCTTTACTTGTATTTGTATATGAAGCAATTATTTGGTGTGGATAACGTTGAAACGTGAGGGTCATTTTTTATAAATATTTTGAAAGGGTATAACATTGTTTAAATGTTATATGTGTTGGTATTTTTTGTCATAATTTGGGGAATTTGACAATACAAATATACACGAAATCGTATTTTTTTGTAATTTAAATTGCATTTATGAATGTATAAATGGATTCAACTTGGTGAAGAACTCTTGGGGCACTCAGATTATACAAATTTAACCATTAAATTCTGTAGATCCAACAATTTTTCACCAAATTTCAAACAAAATTAAATGGATAATATCCCTAGAAAAGAACCAAAACATAAAACATTTAGACTGCGGCTATTGAAATTAGAAACAACTACCTACTCCCTTTGCTCTTTAACTAGTAAGTGTTTATGGCTATATAGCGACTTGAACAATAATCTTGTTTAGGAAATTAAGCTGCAAGTCTTCAAATTCATCGTTCCTCCTACCTTTGCGCTTCCTTCTAGAATTACAGTAAAGCAAAGCATATTCCAATGATTATTCTTGTAGGATTGCAATAGGTATGTTTGTGTGTCCACAATTCTTATTTGGAGTATTTTCTTTAACAGATAGTTTGTGTTACCCCCCTAGTTACACCAGGTGGGACTGACAATTATCCGCAAAGGTTGAACAAGTCAATTTTTCAAAATCGGAGTTTAGAAGTCCAATCGGGTCTTCTGACCCCCTTCAAATTTTCGTCGTCTTCTCCTTTTTCATGCATGATCCATACCCCCATGGGGGGAGTTGTAATAAAAAGAGATAGCATGATGACCTTGTTATGTAAAAGGATTATCCCCCTAAGACTTAATCATGAGTGCATACTATAGAGTGTTTTTTTTTTCACTTGTTAATTATATCTTGTAGTTTAAGTGAGTTATAATTTCTAAGTTTTTTCACTCAGTACCTCCAAAGTTGGGAGTGTGTATTGATGGGTAGGCCTTAGTAAGTTTTCTAAGTCTAGTGTCTAATGTATATTACCATGTTAGTCATTGGTCTTGAGTCTCATGGACATGCACTATGTCCCCCTTAGTTTTTATTTTTATTTTTGTAATAAGTCGTTAAAATTCCCGCAAAATGGGATTTTTACTTTGTAACCTGATGTAACATTAAAACAGTGGTACTAGAAGATGTTATATTCCTTGGGGCTATTCGTTTTCTAAGTCAGAATACCCCTTTAACCCTTGTACCCCCTTTTTGAGATTAAAAAATTGACCTTTGCTCATCAAAAATCAATTTTACTCACAAAAAGGTGAAAAACGACAAATAAATCAGCATCCATATTTTTAAGGAAACATGCCGAAACATTTTTCTAGCTTGTCTCTAGTCCACTCCTCTTCACTAGGAGTATGTGGCACTTGAAGGCCAGTTAAGAGAGCTTGAGGATGAGTTAAGTGGCATCCCACATCAAGTTAGAGGAGATCTCAAAGGTGAGGTGCACCCCTCTCAAGAGGTGGCGCACTCTTGAGGAGAGGTGGCGACCTCACACTCTCCCTCACTCTCACATGTCGTGCCTCCCTTGAGTCTCTCGAGAGGTGGCAGCCACATATCACTCACACTTGGCTCTTTCCTCTCCAAATGGTGGGCCCTCCCTCCTTGAAGAATGTGCCCCTTTCCTATTTATGCAAGCCTCCTTATCCATTTCCAAGCTAATCGGAGTTTGGAGTTAGCTTTTTGTTGCTATACTATATTGTAATACTTCTCTTTTGGAATAAAAAGGCTTTGGAGGTCAAGAAGGTGTCTTATGCAAGTGTGTGGATGATCGTTGTCATATGCTCAAATTTGTGAGGTGATGTTGTTTTGATTACTTGTTTTCAATTGTTAACATGGAAATATCTCTTAAACTAGTTTGTTTTCTAGATCGTTTTGTCTTTCATTTATATATGCGGTTAATGCTAATTTTGTTTAATTACATGCTATCTAGATTCTGGCATGTGTAGGGAGCACCACAATTTAACAATTTATTGCAAGTGTTTGAAGCATGCAAGATCTCATTTGCTTGGAGACGTGGTTGAGTTAGTTTGCATCTTCCATAACGTCAAGGTTCTAAAGACACAGTCCCTCCTCAATCCACCAGAAGACTCCATTGCCCAAGAGTTCCAAGCTACAAGCATCTCTTTCTCTCCTCCTCAAAAAATATGCATTCTATTGGTTACTTTGTTGCATGCAAATAGTTAGATTCATAATTTCATTTCAAATTTGAAAATATTTAACTTTGCATGCATAGATAAACTAGATCTATTTTGCACTTATAAGTTTTCATCTAAAGATTGGATCTAGCATAGAAAGGATTTATCTTTTAGCAAGCTTTTCTTTCCAAATCCCAAGGCTAAAAGGTCATTCAATTTTTAAAAGATTTCATTACAAATTTGGCAAACTTAGTGTCATTTTGCTTGCTTCCCTAAAACAACAAACAAAATTGCTAAGAAGGCTTTCCTTTAGCTTGTTTTCTTGGTCCTTAACTTGCTAAATTTTCATAAGTTTTCTTTGGATAATTTTTCCCAACTTCTAACATCTTTTTTGTACGCTGCCCCAAAGCATTTTGGGGCATTTTTTTTCATTATAACTTTTTTTTTTGCAGGTTTAGCAAAAAACCAAGGAGAAATGCTGCCTGTTTTCAATGAATCAGACCTTCCGGGACCACCCGAGGCACCTAATTTTCTTTCAAACTAAATTTCTCTATCAAATTTTGTAAGTTTGTGGCCTTGAACTATAAAAAAACCACACACCTTCTTCCAAAATCAATTGTAACCAATAAGGAAAAGTAGGATAACCCATTAGGTTTGTAATCCCCCCAGGGGCTAGGGGAAATTGTCTCTTTTGTGGCGTGCCTTGTGTCTTGTGCTTATTTTCTTTTTCGCAAGTTGAAACTAATCTAAAATAAACCCATGCACCGCAAAACATAAGATAGATTTCATTTTGTAGACTATATTAGCTTAGATTTCAATTTCTATTTTTCCTTTCATTTATTTCAATTTGGCAAATAAACCTTCCCCTTAGCATCCCTAGTATGTTATGGCCCCTTGTGAGATTTGTTTGATCTGGTGAATCCATCAGAATGAGAATTGGTTAGTGCAGAGTAGTTTTAATAGGAAAAAGCATTAATTCGCTATTGCTCAATACGAGATTCTATCGGTAGATCAACTTGTGAATTTAGGGGGATACTCATTGAGATTCATTCTCTTTCCGTTGGAACTCAGTGCAATCTAAATGATACCCATTTGGGGAATAGTTGTGAAAGGAAACAAATATTATATTAGATTTACTTTATGTTTCACACTTACAATTTGACATTCACAAAGTGGACTTGCAATATCAAGCCACTTCATGAATTTAAACCACTAATTCAAGCAATAACCCATAATAATAAATTTTTCAAGAGCACTTGCAACATGTTCATACATCTTGCAACAACCTTTACTTTTGGCACTGGTCTATATTTCCATTTTGCTTATTGTCATTTATTTTCAAGTACTAGAATTTGCTTTCAATCGATATCATTTATGGTGAAGTGCTTTACTTCTCTAATTTCTTTCTCATAAGCAATTCTCTTATTGTGTTATATGCTACTAGAATAAATTGTTCTTGCTTTCATTTCATATTAACTCCTAGAACAATAATTGTGCTTAGTTAGCTAAGCCTTGGATTCTTTTTTAGGGACTACTCCCCTTGACTTCGCTAGGAGTTAGCCTAGACGGAGGAGTCGAGTGTCATGTGACAACTACCCGACTCGAGACTTGCCCCCAAGGCCACACCCAATGGATTGATAATTTCTTCCATGTGACTCGAAGTGTGGATTAAGCAAAAACAGTTTTAAATATCTATTGATAATTTTACCTTTCATCTACATTCTTTCCTCCAAACGTTGTTGTCAAGTTCTTGTACTAACATTCAGAGATAGTTATTCTCAATCATTCTCTGTTTGAACCTTTTATTTATGTCAGGGACACAGAGGTATGTATTTCTAGCCTTGGATTTTCCTCTTTGTTGTTAACTTCATGTTTGGAAAATGATTTTCTTCTTACAAATAATAAATAATAATTGTTTTCATACAAATAATAAATAATAATTGTCTTCATACAAATAATAAATGAGTAAACTGGGACGTTTAATTATAGAATAATAGTATTTATGGTGTGAGCTTTTAATTGGTTCTATCAACAAAATTAGAGGCAAAACATGGGAAAATGATAAAACATCTATTCTTGTCATAATAAATAATAATAATAATATTTTAATTTTAAGATCATAGTCAAATCCATGGAAGTGTATGTTGTACACCTTATGAACTTTAATAGTAAATATATAATTATATCCGAAAAAACTAAAAAACTAATTGGTTTTGTTATTTGAGATGCAAATAGTTTACGTGCATTAGAATTTTGAATTTTGCGAACTAGTCAACCTAAAGGTCCAAGCAATCTATTTTTAGTCGAGTACACACTTCATATAAATTTAATTTATATGAAGTAAAGGGTCATTGAATGAAAGACCAAACCAGGGCAACTTTGGTAGTACTTTCCTACGAGATTAAACATCGTTGTGTCACGAATACATTTCAAAAGAAGATTGTTTTAAAACGAAATGTTATTATTCATTTTATAAAAAGTTATACCATATATATATATAATTATAAAGAAATTTATTTATAGTTTTTTTATTTACAAATACAATTTTAAAGAAATTAAAGTACCAATCGGTCTCATTATCATAGTTTTTTCATTTACAATTAATTTAACTAACTTTTAAAAATGAAGTGGATATTATTAATATAGACTTATAAGAGAGTCATTGGGTCATAACTAGAATGGTGAGTTTGTTAATCCTCTCAAAATGTCATTTTTATAATTGAAAGTGGTGGAAATGAATGTATATAAATGATTATGGTTTTTCTTAACGAGCAGTTATTTATAAAATTAGTTGAAGTTATGTCCTATATCATTAATGGTATGACATTTAAAAAAAATGATGTTCATCATCAACCTCCTTTGTATCACAAATCATACAAATTGGCTATTTCCAAGGTGTTTTAAGGTTAGACCAACTACCAATTTCAATGTAGAGGTCATGAGCATTATTCTTGATTTTAATAATATTCACTTTGTTTTTTAATCTCATAAAGTTGGAAAATAGTTTTTGATCACTAGTCTTGATTTAAATAAGAGTCACTTTGTTTTTTAATCTCATAACTTGGAAAATAGTTTTGATTAGCCAAATTAAAATTGTTAAATTCTTTGTGGTATTTCAACTTCCTCTTATTAATGATTTAATTCGCATTCCAAGAATTATCTTTAAACCTCATATGGATGTAAGATTTCATATTATCAATACTATTATCAACTTCTTCTTATTAATGATTTAATTGTCATTCCAAACAATATTTTTAAACCCCATAGGGATGTAAAATTTCATATGATCAATACTATTGATTTGATCGTTGTCTTTTATGTTCTAATAGTTAATCTAAGTTTCTAAATCTCTAGACCAACCTATCATACTAAAAGAAATAGCATGGAGCCTGCCCTTGCTCAACTTGAGCAAATTGTGTTTATATTCTAGATATTTAAGTATGGCTAAATAAACTCCACGAAAATACAATCACCTTCAATCAAGATAATGGGGTTAGGAGTGTTGCATTAAATATTTTTGTTTTTGCTCAATTTTGTTAATGGGCAAGATGTTGTAGGGCCATACTTCACAATCATATAGAATAATTGAGACATGTAAATGGCTAATAAGTTTTTTTTCTTATCACCTTCCCAACCTTAAGCATTCTTAAATATATTTCAAGATCGTAATAATCTGTTGGATCAACAATGATTATATTCTCAAGATTGTGGTTTTGATTTAAATAGAAATTGAAATTGGTGCCTAAGTATATGTAAGATAGATTCACCTTTTCTAGCATGTTATCACCATACAAAATTGGAGAACAAGTTTTCTTTTTTTTTAGATTTAAATATCATATCTCAAATGGGTGAGACACACTCTTGCTTAACACCAATGTTAATTAATTACCATTGAATAATAATTGTTACATTTCTCTTTAGAGATTGCCTTTTCATACATGCTAATCATTACATTGCAGATCTGGGATGCATATTTCTTCTAGTATTTTCCATAACTTAGATCTAGGCACAATGTCAATGACTTTTTTGAAACACAAAAGAACAAATGAGATTTAGTTTTTCGTATATAAAATTCTCAAAAATAACTCCAAGCATGACAAGATGATCAATTGTAGCATACTTCTCTTTGAATCCAATGTGTTCTTTAGTCCTTTTATATTGTCTTCAATTCATTGAATAATTTATCTTTCAATGATCAAGCCAAATCATGATATCTTGATAATTGACCAGGTCATTTGGACTTCTGGATTTCAAAGTTTAAGATCATGGCTTGGTATTATTCAATATCTTTAGTTTTTACATTTGCAAATTGTTTAATGCCATATTTTATATCCTCAATGGAGAAAACTTCAATGTAGAGATGACTGGTTTGAATGTCTTTAAAGACTTGAGGGTAAACATAAATTTTCTTTTGATGTCATAATTAAAATCATTTATGTTAATGTTACTCATTTTTTTAGGTCTTATAAAATTGATGTTAGCAAAAAAAAAAAGGGTTTTGTTAGATAAATTTAAAATTCGCTCTTTATTTTTATTTAATATTAATATTTTTTTATTAAAAATTTATAATATTTCACTCTTGATTCTAATAAATTCATTTCCATAAGTGTTAATATACCTTTTACCTTTTTATAAGTGTACATTCTAGGTCATATCATGGGTTTGAAAGATGTTTATTTGATATGTGAATTTCTAGAATCTTTTCTAAACAAACAAATAGCTTCAAAAGTGAATTTTTCATTTAAAGTTTTTAATAATATCATTTTCCATAGTATAGTTGAACAACTCTTGTCAATCTTTGAGAAAATGGAAAGCTCACCTTTCTATTTTCAAAGACAATGTATTGTGTATAGTGATTTTCTCAATATTCAAATGTTAACATGATGGAACAACGTGAGTAAAAGAGATCAAAATAAGATAAAATGGCTATCCGCAATTATCTCAATATTATCAATTTTATTTAGTAAAAAAATAAAGAATATGAGATATTCAACAACAAGGTTTTTCTCTTTTCATAAATGTTTATTATTTAAAATAAAATTAAAATTATTTATTAAACAACTTTAATCATAAAAATGGATTTCATTATTAATACTAATCAAATATTGTGAAGTGTTATGTTGCATGAAACTCCACTCACCAAACCAACTAATAGTTACTGAGTTATAGAACTAGAAATAATATTTTGATTATAAACACTTGGTAATTATTAATTTTAATTTTTTTAATATAATTTTTTTTTTCAAAGAAAAAATCATATTTTATTTCATTGTAAAATTTAAAAAAAAGGTGCACCAAGCACAATACATATATTTGATATTGTCCACTAAAAACTAAACAAATCTTCCATATAAAACTAGAGTGAGAGTATTCAACTATATAATCAAAATCTAAATGGATCTTCAAAAAATTAAAAAAAGTAAAAGTAAAGTTATCCTCCTCAACAATATAGATAAAGTCCATAATGTGACATGTTACAATCCTAAAGATATAGTCTAAGATACCATAAAAAAATACTAAATCAATGATATAGTGTGAGAGGGGGATGAATCAGTAATAGAGTAATTTAATATTTTTTAATCAATGTAGCATTATCATCCAATATTTGCAGTGTAAATAAACAATGAACAAATGAACAATCATACACCTACACAGTAGATCATTGTTTTTGCGTGGAAACCCAAAGCAGGAGAAAACCACATAATGTTTTTCTTATATCTCTTGAAGAATTACATTCATTGGAAGCACCAACTTCCTTTGTTTTCCAACTGCAACTGGAAGGAGGCTCCAACCCCCTAGTTTCTCAGGCTACAACCTGAGGGAAGTTCTAACTCCCCAATTCTCTAGCTACAACCAAAAGGAGGATACAACCCCCTATGTTTTTCGGCTACAACCACCTGTCTTTGCCCCGTTCAACCGCCCTGAAGTAGAAGTAGAATGATGGAACCATTGTCACACTATCACTATGAGATATGCCATTGTACAATTGTATCATTCTATACCACTAACCTGCAGCCAACCCGTACAACTGCCTTGCAATCAATCTGTACCTGAATTGAACATGTATCAACAAAATACAACAGGTACGTGACCTGTAGTGTTGCAGCACGCGTACGTACGCGCCTTATCTGTTATGCAGCTCGCGTATGTACGCTACCAAACTATTATGCAGCCTGTGTATGCCTTCTGAAAACTAGGGTTTTCTTTTTTCTAAAAACTTCTGACACTTTCTGAATTCGTTCACATAGATATGTAACCTGTCGATGTATCCAGACTGTATATATACCTTGTGCATGCATCCTCATATATATATATATATATAGTCATGTGCCATAAGTGTGAGTAATCATGAATAAGTATAATAACCCTCACATGACCTAGACTTCAAACCCTTTCTGATATTCAACCTCTCAATACATCAACCAATACAAGCTCTCAACCATATACCACAAAAACCTTTAGCCATATGCCAAGAAATACAAGATCTGCCTCAACAAGAAGTATCAATAATAAATATACCAATATTGTATTTATGTATATCTGACTTATACAGAAGATCCCATGCAACCACTAGTCTCTCTATTGAGAATTCTCAAATCTCCATAACAATTTCTCATGCATACATCAAAATCCAACTATTCATAGAAATAAGACATACCTTTTGAATCAATGGATAGATCTGATGTATCTGAGCACTATAGACCTATTGGACAACTGAGAGGGGGGGTGAATCAGTTGTTACCATGCTTAAACAATTATGCTTGTTTTAAACTCTTTACAAATCAGTCAATGACAATCACAATAATGCAGGAGGTAAGCAATAGAATATTCAACATCAATCACACATGAAATATACAAAGACAAATATTTCCTTAGGAAACCCATAAAGGGAAAAAACTCTTCGTTTTGATATGATAAGTAATCTTTATTTTTTGTACATTATCATTCTTATGAGCACCAACTCATTGTGAGGCTACCACCTCTATTCTACAAGCTGCAACTTGCAAAGAGCACCAACTCTCTGGTTTCTCTAGCACCCACTAGAAGGAAGCACCAACTCCCTAAGTGTTCCAATACCAACTGGATGGAAGCACCAACTTCCAGTCACACAAGCATCGACCTGTATAACAGAGAACAACAGTTCTCCCTTGCACCACCCTGCCACCCTGGTTTTTCTGGCTGCAACCAGATGGAAACTACAACTCCTTGTGTTAAAGAACCCACTTGAAACTATGAGGACACCAATCCTCCCTAGCACCTCCCTGCCACCCTGAAATATAAATCTTTGCCTTTTTCAACTTTATCACAGTGATACAACATTTATTTATGGCTTACCAGTCTCATCATTGTTCTTCTCTGCCTGCATCAGTGTCTCTCTCCTTGTGTTTGTTGCACTTTCTGTTCTTCTCTCAAATATGCATTTATGTTCCTTCCTTCTTTTGGGCTTCAGCTCCTGCACACTGCATGCTTCTACCCGCATCAATCACACTCAACAGCAACACCCATCTCTTCTATGTTCTACGTTTTTATACTCTTTGTGCACCTTCTGCCTCCATCATGCACAATGCCTCTGCATGTTCTTTACAGCGTCACTATTCTGCCCTACAGGTTGTTCACTACAGCTCTTCCTCACTCTTGCATAGCTTGACAACAGAGTTCACTTCACTTCGTTGTTCTGCATGTTTTTCTCACGTCGAGTCATCTCCTGATGATCATGGCAACTCATCATCTTCTTTGGTGGTTCTATTCCCTGTGAGTTTATCATCAGTGGTCGTTATGATGAGATTCCTTAGCTTCTTTGGCATTCAAGACTCTTCGTCTTCTCTGTCAGCTACAACCAGTACACTATAGCTTCTTTGGCTTCTAGCCCCTTCCTTCGCGTGACCAGCGGTGGTGACCAAGCACTTATTCAAAAGGCACTTCTCGATTTATGTCTAGTGAGCACTAGCTCCATTTCATGATATAACCTTGGGCATTGAACTTCATGTTACCAAGCGATTGCGGGCGCGTCCAAAGGTGGTTTAAACCAAAAAAAATTTCACCCCACAATTCACCACGAGCCTCCACGTGTCCTTTCTCCAAAAACCGTGGTTTCGATTGCGGCCCGCTTACAAAAAATTAAGGCCCGAGCATGTTATGGCCCCGCAATGGAGCACGACCGTCGATCTTACGATCTTGACGGTGCTCTTGAACAAACGATTCAGATCCGTCCTCTTCAATCGACAGCTCTTCCTTCTGTCCTTTGTCCATGCGCAATTCTTGGTCTCAACGATCAGATGACACGTGTCCCTCCAAACCAACGAACGAGATCGATTTCACCTTTCGGGCTTCGAGAGTTTCGATTCTCAAACTCCGCTTGCTCCCGGAGCATTTCACCCGGAGTCCACGATCCAACGATGCGTGTCCTCTTTAATCCAACGGTTATCCTCCACTCCGGGTACTTCGATCTTCGGGACTTTGAGTCTTTGAGCGAGTACTGGTGGTAACACTCCCAAAGAAAAACTCCTGGAGTGACGTAACTCTTATGTCACTCCATGATGTGTCATGAGTCGAGCAGCTGCCATGTGTCACTCGGATTTGTGATTTCCACGTACCTGAAATGTTGAATCAACTTGACACTTGTCATTGTCTGATTGCGCCGCGTGTCCTTGTTGACGTAGTCTGCTGACGTGGTCTACCACGATGTAACGGCCATTGTCTGATCTCCAGATCCAACTGTTGACAAAACTTCGCATTCCGGGGATTTCAAATCTCAAACTTCCCTGAGTGTAAGCTCCTCGCATCTCTATATCTGAAGTGAATGATTTTCGTTTTATCAGGATCTTGGATCGACGACTTGATCTTTCTGCGATGCAATTTTTCTAGCTTATTGTGTCCTTCCACTCGAAATTGATCCGATGGTTGTGATCAAATCGCGACTTCACGTGTCGGGTGTTTGAACGTGAGCCAACCCTGACTCTTCCAACTCCCGATATCCGAAATACTCTAGATCAATGGCCCACAACCCTCTGTGATCCAACGGTCCAGATCTTATCGAGACTTTGGGTTTCACGAGTTCTTACAACTCTTACCTTTGACTTTTCAAGTTCGCAAGTCAGCAAAATGTTGATCTCTCGCCACGTGTCCTCTGGATCCAACAGTTTAGATCTTATCACGATTTCACATTTCACGGAGTTGGAGGATGGCTCTCGGCCTTATCCTCTTCGTAGTTATACTGGATCCGACAGTTGTTGGTCCTCGACGCTCAAATCAAACGAATCAGATCTATACTTCTCCTCTGTGCTTCCTCTGGTCACTAGACTCTAATCTAACAGACATCGGGTATTCGGGATTGGTGATCCAACGGCCAATGTCGCTCCTCCTTTTGAGCTTTGGCTTTCTAAAATCTCGAAGTGTCAAAGGCCACGACCTTTGATCCTTTTGCAATCCTCGATGTATGGGATCTCATTTGCACATCTTAGAACGTTATCTTTCCTAAGCTTTGATCTATGCATATTGTTTGCTTCTTCACCTGAGCTTACGTTGTTCCTGTTTCAACATCGATGCACACTCTGATCTTGCCATCAATGACAAGCACACTCTGCCTGTAAACATGCCATCGTTTATGTTGTTCTTGCCTGTAGACATGCCATTGTTGTTGTTGTTCTTGCCATCAATGACAAGCACACTCTGCCTGTAAACATGCCAACAATCTCCCCCTTTGGCATTGATGGCAACCCTGAACGGTTGCGCTAATCTGTTTGGACCTCCAACTATATCATCTGGACCACTCATATTCTCCCCCTTTGACATCCATGTCAAAGAAAACATTCTCCCCCTGAGTTGTTGCAGTACTTGTCGGAGGTATTAGATATTCAACCAATACATACTCCCCCTGACAGGATGGAATCTCTTATTTGTATCTAACCCACAGTCTTCTCCTTCTGATTCTTGGACCTGTTCATCTTCAGCTTCAGCTGTGTCCTCTGTAGCAGACTCAATATTGCTCACCTCTCTCATTGGGACTCCTTCATCAACCTTTTCTTGTCATAACTGAATGACTCCCTCTGTCACACTTCTCTGATCTTCTATTACAGTAACCTTATTTTTCTTCCATGATGCCTACAATCCAAGGCTTTTATGACCATATTCATTACAAGAAAAAACCATTACAAACACTCTCATACCTGCTTTCCCTTTTTACAAATGAAGGACATGTGTTAGACTTCTTAGGAGTACTAATTTCTTCATTTTTGTATCCAAGACCGGATTTGTCATTTGGTGATCTCTGACTATCCAAGATTTTATCCAAGGTCATGGAGTTGTTCAAGAACTTGATTTGGGTGTTTGACTCCTCAACCTTCACAACTTCTGCTTCCGACTTATGACATGATTCTTCTTCTACTTCTTATTTTCTTGCATGGGAGGATTCAATATCAACATCATTATCTGTCCTTATGCCTTTAGCCACCACTTGTCTTGAGTTTACATTTTTCACCTTACAATCTTTGGACATGAACACCTCTTCACAGCCTCAGTCACACATTTGACTTATACTGAGCAAATTATGTTTCAGATCATCTACAAGCAGATCATCCTGAGAATCTCCTTTTCCATTGCTCAAGCTCAACATCCCTTTATCCTTGATTTTACCTGGTTCATCATTTTCAAAGATCACATTTCTTGTTTTGCTTTTGCTTATAGGCAAAAGCTTATCCTTTTCTCCAGTCATGTGCTTGGAACATCCATTGTCTATACTCCAGGAGTCATTTTGTTTTTGAGTTGAAAGTACTAGACTACATTTTTCACTATCTTTCATTTTCCATGTGCTGGCCTTTCTAGCTAAGAGCTTTATCCTTGGATCTGCTTTGTATTTCTTCAGATGGCAGTTTGCAGCTTTGTGGCCGAAGTTATGATAGTTATAGCATTCAAGCTCATTGTTCAATAGGTCAAAGTGATTGTTGCAACGTTGTCTACTCATTGACTGTTCATTATTTCTTGACCTCCTCGTTTGCATGTCTCTAAACTTAATTTGACCATTTGCAATATGTGGTTGTTTGTTACTTGGTTGTCTCATTCTTTGTTGTGGCAAATATTTATTCCTTGGGTGTCTTGATTGCTTATGTCTAAATCTTAAGGAACAATTTACAGCTTTGTAGCCAAAGTTAGAATAGTAGAAACAATATCCATAGAAAAAATCTTTGTACATGGAAAATGGTTGTCTTCTTTGAGCAGGTCGATTTCTTCCATCCTGATGATTTCCTTGAGCAGAGGGTGTATTATTTCTTTGTTCTACAGATTCAGTTCTGGCACCTTTTTATTTACTCCTCCTGGGCGGCTGATTATCTTCCTTTGTTTCTGCAGGTTTGTTGTTGTCATTGGTTGTAGATTTGACAAACTTGATGGAGTCTTTGTTGCTTGGCTAACCACTACTTGATCCCTCTTCATAACCCAAACCAGTTTTCAACTTTGGATTCCTTTGTTGATTTAGAATGATGGCTAATCCTTCTGAGGCTTTGATACTTGACAGATTCTGATGATACAAAGCTTGAAACTTCTCCAACTATTTCCTAGTTTTCACTACTTCTTCTTCCAGAGCTTCAGATATTGTCTTCTTTTCTGATAATTGTTGTTTCAAAATGTCTTCGATTTTCTTTGCCTCTTCTAATTCCACTTTTAGCAGACCAAAGTCTTCATCGGGTTTTTTACTGCCTTTCTTGAACTGTATCAGCAATTGTTTTTACTTTCTCTTCTTAAGTCGGAGTCTGACAATCTCTTCCAAAGCATTGATCAGCTCTCCTTCCAAGTCAACCACAACTTCTTCATCATTAGCATCACTTCCTATGCTTTTATTATCATAATACTCTTTTTCCATAAGCATGAAGTCATTTACCTTATCTTCACAGGAAGAGTCACTATCTGTGTCTTCTGAAGAGTATCATTGTTTACACATAAACTTTTCTTTTTGCCAAATCTCTTGGGTTTGTACTTATCTTCTCCTTCAGAGTTCTGGTCCTTCTGCTTGTGTGGACACTTATATGCAAAGTGACCTATCTTTCCACAGTTAAAACATTTGAAGGGAAACTTGCCTGATCCTTTCTTTAGTCTTCTCACAAATTTTTCTTCAATTTCATCAGCCTCAGAATCCTCATTCTTGTCTACTTTAAATGATGCTTCTCTAGTGGTAGATTTATCTTCACTAATCCTCATTTCATAGGAAGTTAGAGTTCCTAGGAGTTGATCAATAGAAAGAGCCTTAAGATCATTCAGTTCTTCTATTGCAGAAACTTTTGGATTGAATCTATCAGGCAGAGATCTTAAGATCTTCTGAACTAGTAAAATGTCTTCAATCTTCTCACCAAGACCTTTCATGGCAGTCATAGACTCCTCAACTCTTAAGAAAAATTTATTAATTGTAACACAGGCGAATGAGTATGTCTCCTACACCTCCAACTCACCCACTCATAGGATCTTTCAAAGTCCCTTTCTGCTGAGCCGAAGCGGCTCCTTGGATTCCCTTCGAATGGAATCCCTATGCAAACACTCGATCCATAGGTCCTTTACTTCCCTTCACGGCCTTCTACATTTTGTCATGACCTTTCCCCGACCCAATATCGGGGTTCGGGGTTTCGAACTTTCCACTGTCGAGGGTCACTGTCCCCTCGATTCCCCGATCACCGATGAGCTCCTTTTCACCAATGCGCGCCCTTCTACCTTGGCTCTTGGTCCATATGACCAAAGTTCATAAGACCGCAGCCTTACATTCCTGGCGGGATTTTTAAGCTTCAAAAACCCGATGCATCCCTTTTGTGCGCTAGCCCTCTTGGCTAGGCCCTGGTCCACGTGACCACTACCATATGACCTCAGTCAAACCTCTGCATCGAAGTTTCAGAGTTTTCGTTGCCAAGATACACACATCCATGGGATTCGCGATTCTCCGATTCCTGACGCACCCTTCCTTGTCATCTCTAGCCCCTCCTGGCTATACTATGGTCCATGTGACCACTTACCATATGATCACACCCATATAGCTTCCCATCAGGGTTGTTGGGGTTTTCGAGGTCCAAATGCAGTCGCCCCCTGGATCCACAATCCTCCGATTCCCGACGCGCTTTAGCCCTCTCGGCTAAGCCCTAGCCAATGTGACCTCTATCCCGTGACCACAACCTTGCCTCTCGTCGGGGTTTCGGGGTTTGCGATGCCACAATACATACACCCATGGGATTCCCGACTCCTCAAATCTCGATTCTCCGCTGCACTGACAGTTGGCTTCCACTATGTCGCCTTCCTCAGCTCTGATGTGATGACAACTATTCCCCACTGATCGGGGTTTCACGGTTCGCGATTTCGAAGTGCATGAACTCTTTGCTACCGGGATCTCCGATATCCCGATGCCCGATATGGGATGCCACCTATCCTCCTCGCTGACTCCTCTGTGGCCCCACTCTATTCTTTTCCTGTCGGAGTATCATGTTTCGCGATATCGCAACTCCAACTGCTAATGCTCACGGGACTCGTGAAACTCCGATTCCCGATCCTCCGATGAATGACCTCCTGTCAAACCTTCCTTGGTGGCACTCGATCGCTGCTACGCGCCCTCCCTGACTGACGGTTGAGATCAAATCTCATGTTTCGAGACTCGAAGTGTCCCGATTCTTACGACCTTAGGAACTCCAATTTCCCGATGGCCGATATTCCGATGCTTGGTGCCTCGGATCTCCGAAACGGACGATCGCGTGACACGTGTCCTCTCTCAGACGGACGGTTGAGATCTTTCCAGGATTTTCAACTTGGATTTCCCCGATCTCTTGTCCCCGAAAATGTCGATATGCCGATTTTCGATATCCCGATGCCTGTCGGGACTTCTCTCCTCCTGTTCACAGGGTTAACTTCCATGCAACTCCTGCAGATCCAACGGCTGTCGGGGATTCTGAGCAAGATCTACGGCTCAGATCCCTTTCTTTTGTGCACTCCTCCTGGACGCGATAATCAATGACCCAGAATCTGTCGGTCTATCCGACGGCTGCTGTTACTCCTCCTGAGCTCCTCCTGGACGTAAATCAACGGTCCAGATCTGTTCTCTAGCCGATCTGACGGCGACTGTGCTCTCACCTGAGCTTCCTGTGCACTTTCTTCCTGCCTTGGGAGAATTTCCAAGGTGTCAAAAGCCTCGACCTTTGCTTCTCTTCTCTTCGAGCTCCACGACCCTGAGCTTTGCCAATGCGTGCGAAAACGTTGTCCCTCCTGAGCTTCGTCTAACACTCAGACCCCTTGAGGGATTTTTGTCCTTCTTCTCCTTCAGATGGAGAATGAAATGGATGCCTCTCTGGCTATCCTTCTGCTCAAGCGACTTCTGGCTGTGCCTTTCTGGGTATTCAGTAACCCTAAATGAAGATCCCTCTGTGGATTCTTCTTCCACCTCCAGAACTCAAAGAGTTCTTTTCTCCTATGCCTATCTGTACACAGACTCAAGTGCCCACTTGGCAGAGTGTTTTCTTCCACAGAACGTTCAGCAGTTCTGTCTTCTTTTCCTATGCACCAATGCACCTGCTCAATTCCCACCTGGCAGAGCTCACACAGAATCCTCAATGATTCTGGTCTTCTTCAACTCACAACAGAGTTCCTATCTCAGCACCACTATGCATATGCTCAATGCCCACTTGGCAGAGCTTTACAGAACTCCTCAGAGATTCTGTCTTCTGTCTGAACTCACAATAGAGTTCTTCCTCTGTGCACTCCTTGCACCTGCTCAATGCCCCCTTGGCAGAGCTCTACAGAATTCACAGCAGAATTCTATCTGCAACTGTGTCTCCTCTCACACAGTCTTGCCTCCTAAGGTGTTCAGCAACCTCAAAGGTCTTCCTCCTAGGTTGTTGACTTCAGTCCTATGCCTTAGCACGCCTTTGTCTGAGCCCGCAGTGTTCAGAAGTGCATCCTTTGTGCATGGCTCTCTAAACCCATAGCGTTCTGTCACCCCCCCCTGGTGTGAAGCCTCAAAGACCTTCACTTGAAATCACACAACTCCCTGCAAATGCACTAACTACAACATACATTCACAACATAAAAGGAACACTCACAGACATCCATATAACTCAGAATAATGCAAGAAAAACTGCTCTATTATATTAACAATGGCAAATGCCTGTATTTACAAGGTGTTCCTGAGCTCTCTCTGGCTCTCCTCAACTCTACTCATCTATAACAACTTGACTAACTCAAAATGAGATCTCAAAATCTCTTTTACCTAAGGGGTTCATCAAGCGCTTCCCTCCAGGTCTACCTACTCTAATAAATTACATTCAATGGTTGTCTAGTCCAGCATCTGGATCTAGATCTCAGCCGATCTTGGCATTAAAGTCGATCTACCTAACGCCTGCTCAAAGGCACAGCTTCCATGGCTCACCAGCCTAAGAATTTAATTTACATTCATTACAAATATTTAAATGAGGTTGCGCCTCCCTTTCATCCTTGAATGCATGCGCGCTGACGTGGTTGGCTGGCTGGTTGGATGATGTGGAGAGATGCTCCTGCATCAAATTGTCTCATCATCATTCATCTTTAGTTGTTCAAACTGTAATCTGTAGGTTTGAAGCTTGGCATCCTTTACCTTCTCATTACCTTCATAGTTGTTAATGAGTTTGTCCCGCATTGCTTTGGCAGTTTCTAAGTGCATAACTTTTACAAATTCTGCTTCTGCAAGCCCACTCAGAATAGCATTCATAGACTTAGCGTTGAAGTTAAATTCTATCTTGTCATCCTTGGAAGCTAATACAACTGGCTTTACATAACCAGTGTCTACCACATCCCAGACATCTACACCTAAAGCCATTATGTAGGTTCTCATCCTAACTTTCCAGAAGCCAAAGTTTGTTCCATTGAACAGGGGGGGCTTATTGGTTGAAGTTCCTCCATGGCTAGTCATGTTTAAGCTCTAGGATCTACCCTTAAATAAAGGGAACTCACTCTGATACCAATCATTGGACAACTAAGAGGGGGGGTTGAATCAGTTGTTACCGTGCTTAAACAATTATGCTTATTTTAAACTCTTTACAAATCACTCAATGACAATCACAATAATGTAGGGAGCTAAGCAATAGAATATTCAACATCAATCACACACATGAAATATACAGAAACAGATATGTCACGAGGAAACCCATAAAGGGAAAAACCTCATCTTCTTGATATGATAAGTAATCTTTATTTTATGTACATTATCATTCTTATGAGCACCAACTCATTGTGAGGCTACCATCTCTGTTCTGCAAGTTGCAACTTGTTGAGAGCACCAACTCTTTGGTTTCTCTAGCACCCACTAGAAGGAAGCACCAACTCCCTAAATGTTCTGGCACCAACTGGATGGAAGCACCAACTTCCAGTCACAAGGGCACCGACCTGTATAACATAGAACAATAGTTCTCCCTTGCACCACCCTACCACCCTGGTTTTTCTGGCTGCAACCAGATGGAAACTACAATTCCATGTGTTCAAGCACCCACTTGAAACTCTGAGGACACCAATCCTCCCTAGCACCTCCCTACCACCTCCCTACCACCCTGAAATATAAATCTTTTCCTTTTTCAACTTTATCACAGTGATACAACATTTATCTATGGCTTACAAGTCTCAGCATTTTTCTGCTACACTGCTCTGCTCTACCTACATCGGTGTCTTTCTCCTCGTGTTTGTTTCCCTTTATATTCTTCTCTCAGATATGCGTTTTTGTTCCTTGCTTCTTCTGGGCTTCAGCTCCTGCACACTGCATGCTTCTACCCGCATCAATCACACTCAACGGCATCACCCATCTCTTCTTTGTTCTATGTTTTTATACTCTTTGTGCACCTTCTGCCTCCATCATGCACAATGCCTCTGCATGCTCTTTACAATGTCACTGTTCTACCCTATAGGTTGTTCACTGCAACTCTTCCTCACTCTTGCATAGCTCAAGAAAAGAGTTCACTTCACTTCATTGTTCTGCATGCTTTTCTCACGTCGAGTCATCTCCTGATGATCATGGAAACTCTTCATCTTCTCTGGTGGTTATGTTCCCTGTGAGTTCATCATCAGTGGTCGTTATGCTAAGATTCCTCAGATTCTCTGGCAGTCAAGACTCTTCGTCTTCTCTATCAGTTACAACCAGTCAACTATGGCTTCTTTGGCTTCTAGCCCCTTCCTTTGCCTGACCACCGGCGGTGACCAAGCGCTTATTCAAAAGGCGCTTTATGATTTCTGTCTAGTGAGAGTTGGCTCCATTTCACGATATGACTCCATGTCACTGGACTCTGATCTAACGGACATCGGGTATTCAGGATTGGTGATCCACCGGCCATTGTCGCTCCTCCTTCTGAGATTTGGCTTTCTCAAATCTCTAAGTGTCAAAGGACGCGACCTTTGATCCTTCTGCGAGCCTTGATGTATGGGATCTCGTCTGTGCATCTCAGAACGTTATCTCTCCCGAGCTTTGATCTCTGCATATTGTTTGCTTCTTCACCTGAGCTTACGTTGTTCCTGTTTCGACATCGATGCACACTCTGATCTTGCCATCAATGACAAGCACACTCTACATGTAAACATGCCATCGTTGTTGTTATTATTTCCTGTAGACATGCCAACGTTATTGTTATTCTTGTCATCAATGACAAGCACACTATGCCTATAAACATGCCAACAAGACCTTCCTAGGAGCTTGATCTCAGAATCTCGAACCTTTGCATCTTCATCGCTTTAGTTTCCATGGCTTTACCAACATGTACGCACCCTAATACACTGTCGTCTCGCGTACATATGCAACCTAATGCAATGTCAGCCCACGTATGTACGCACCCTAATACACTGTGAGCCCGCACCCTAAACAATATTGTAAAATAAAATAATTAATCTATTTATAATAATCATGAAACTTTAAATTGTGTTGTATTGGATAAACTAGTTTAAATACATTTTAATTTTGAGTTTATCAAATACTTAGAGGTTTTAGATCTTTCAAGGCGTAAACATTTTTTACAATGAAATTATGTTTGAAAAAAATATTTTGAAGGATTTGATCTTTCTAGATATTTGACAAATCCAAATTTAAAATAAATTTACATTATTTTTATTATTTAATTTTTTGAATTAAAATAAATCTTAATTATTATTTTTCTCTATTTTTAAAAATCATTTATAACCAATTATAATGTTCCAACCTTTTAACTTAGAAATAAATGATATATATAAAATTATAAATATGAATTTACTCCATTATAATAGAAAAACCAACCCTTGGTATGATAAAGAACGTAAAATTGCTAGGAAAGCCATTAGGGATGCTTCTAATGAGCCCTTAAAACTCAATAAGATCAATATGTACAAAGCCCTAATTAAAAGGAAAAAAAAATACTATATCAATAAAAGGCAAGAGCAACTTTCACAACTATACAAATTGGATCCTAAGAAGTTCTGGAGCCAAATTCTAAAACGCAATACTAAAAAAAATAATAGGATTCCCTTAACGGATTGGAATTCCTACCTTAAAAATCTTTATGAGTTCCCTAATGCCATGGACACCTTTCCTATTGTCCCTACAAAGGAAGAAGTTTTTTCTTTAAATGACATAGATTTCGGGGTTAAGCGGCTCACAAATGGGAAAGCTAAGGACATTGAAGGCTACCATGCTGAAATTTTTAAAATCGGAAGGCCAATCCTTATCCCTCACATACACAAGCTCTTCAACTTATCAGTCAGGCAGGGCTTCCCTAAACCCGGGATGCAAAGCCTCATTATTCCTATTTTTAAAAATGGGGATAAAAACATTCCCTCTAATTATAGGACCATTATTATTAGCCTGATTTTAGCCAAGCTTTATGGAATTATTTTGGAAAAGAAGATTAGCATTTGGCTAGAAAGTCACGATAAAAGAGCTAAAGGCCAGGCCAGGTTTAGGAGATATCATTCAACTGTGGACCATCTTGTTACTTTTAGGATCATTGCAGAGGAGTTCCGCAATACTAAAACCAATCTTTTTTGTTGTTTTGTTGACTTTAGAAAAGCTTTTGACATGGTTCCTAGGAAAAAGCTTTGGAAGAGGTTGGAAGAGATAAAAGTGCCTCTCGAGTTGAGGGTTGCTGCAATAAGGATGTATGAGAACGTTATTGTTAAGTTTAAAAAGACTGAGGGCTGGTCAAAAGAGATTAACTGCAATATCGGAGTCAAACAAGGTTGTCCCTTGTCCCCTACCATTTTTGGCATATACATTGATAAGTTAGAAGAATGCTTGGAAAAAGCAAGTTGTGTCGGCCCTACTCTCACTGGTATAGTCATAAATATTCTTATTTATGCCGATGATATCGTTCTTATGGAAAGGAGTCCCCGTGATCTTGAAAACTAATTAAGAATCCTCAAGGACTTTTGCTCCAATATGGGTATGACTATTAATACTGATAAGACTAAGGTCATGATTATTAAATCCAATAAGATCCCTTATGATACCTTTGTATATGACAACAACAACTTGGAGGAAGTGACTTCATAC
>ML776871.1:1368647-1425825 GCA_009831015.1 Picea engelmannii
GACAACAACAACTTGGAGGAAGTGACTTCATACAAATATCTTGGAATTGATATTCACCACAAGCTCAATTGGAATTATAGCATTGAGAAAAGGATTATTGGGGGATGGAAAGCTTATTATGGGCTTGAAAACAGTTGTAAATCCACTGATCTTTGGAGTTGGGATAAGAAAAAACTCCTCTTTAAGACGCTTGTTACACCTGTTATTCTTTATGGATGTGAAGTCTGGGCCTGTAGTATCTCTCGTGAATCCTGGAGAAAGATAGAGCAAATACAAAAGAATTTTATAATCTATAATCTCAAAATTAAAGGAAATACGCCCTATCTCATCCTCCTCGTAGAAACAAGCCTCTCCCCCATTGAGAGCATGGCTATGACTAGATACCTAATGTATAAGAACAAGTTAAACAACATGGAAGACAAGAGGCTACCTAAAATTGCTTCAAAATCAAGTCATAACCAGCATCGACTCAAGCGAGGATGGCATAAAGACGCCCGGTCTTGGCTAAACTATTGGGGAATCATGGAAGAAACCATTTTGCAGAATAAAGATACTATTAAAAAAAATGTCAAATCAAAATTTAAGGGAAAAATGTGGTGTGAAAAAAAGTTAGAGGAAAAAAGAAAATTAAGGTATTATATAGATGTAATCAACCCTAATCTAGAAGATCAAAATTATCTATTTGTTTTGCCAAGTGTAAAGAAAAAAATAAGCATTGCTAAGATAAGAACAAATTCTCACGAGCTCCATAGTGAAACTGGGCGTTGGTCAATTCCTAAAATGCCATGGGATGAAAGAGTGTGTAACCTTTGTGACACTAAAAAGGTTGAAGATGAAAAGCGCTTTCTCTTAGATTGTCCAGCCTATACCCATATTAGATCTCATTTTCAAAATATTGATCACACTACCAACCTTCCTAACCTCTTAACTCAACAAAAGGATGGTGATCTTGGAAAGCTTCTCTTAATGCTTTTCGAGCACAGAAACAAAATTCTAAAGAATCACAAGTAATCACTTACCGTCTTAAGGTCCAATAAACCAATTAGGTCTTAATGGACATTAATCATCATCATCAATTACAAATATCTCATTATTAATAATTGTTAATAATTATATTTGAAACTAATTAACAAAATATATTAAGTTATATTAATTAACTTGAAAATAAGATTATGATTTTATTTCCATTTTTAATGACAAAAATTTAAATAAATTTTTAATATTTTTTTTTAATAACAAAATTTAAATCAATAATTTATGGGGATTTTTATATAAGCTTTAAAATGGATTGTAATGTAAGCTTTTGAATACAAAAGTGTAACTTTAAAAACAAAAGATATGGGTAAGTGTTTCCAAATTTTTTACTAATATACATTTATGCATGGAAATATCCAAGTTCTCTTGGAATGTGTAAGACCCTTTAAAACCATTGTAGATTTATTTAGTTTACTAATAGCCCACCATAACAACCAATAAGTGCATAATATATAATTTCATTCTACTATGGTGATTGTTGGCCAACACTAGGCTCTACATTCTATTTTTTAGGTCACTTCTAGTCCTCTCTCCTACATTCAGACTTTACCTTCCCTAATAACTAATAAGTGGATAATGTATAATTTCATTCTACTATGGTGATTGTTGACTAACACTAGGCTCTGCATTCTATTTTTTTAGGTGATTGATCTTCTTCACATTTTCCCCTCTAGTCCTCTCTTCTACATTAAGACTTTACCTTCCCTACCACATCTTGTTCAACATCTTGTTCACCTTTGTAGTTTGTTTACTAGTATATTGGTTTACAACAAAATTATTTATCCGACATAAAGTTGTGCAACCTCAAATTAAGCTCACCCTTTTGTAACATAACCCACCATCAAACTATAAATTGTACATAATTGCTATATGACTTGTAGCTACATTGCATTCAAATTTAGATAAAAAGTAATTATAATACAGTGAATGTGTTTTAGAGTGTGGGTTTGTTGTTTCATCCTATTTTGTGTTGTAAGCAAATTGTTTTTCAATAGTTTGAGAATCTTTTATTGGTACTATGTGGTCTTCCACTGTTTGAACCTTTGATTCCCCTCTCAAGGGTGATGTGATGGATAGAGGATGATACCCATAAAGTGTCATAAATGGGGACATTTTTTTATGAAGTATGGAAAGACATGTTGTACCATCATTCTACCAAGGAAAACCACTTGACCCATTGTGTCTATTTATCAGATGTAAAGCAACAAAGATACCCTTCTAGACATTTATTCACAATCTCAGCTTCCCCATTGGATTGATGATGGTAAGAGTAGTTGTGAGCCAATTGAGTACCCAAACAAGAAAATAATTCAATCCAAAAATTTCCAATGAAACTTTGATCTCGATCACTTACAATAATTGTGGGGATTCCATGTAGTTTCTAAATTGTTTCCATCAAATCTACAGTTATTGTGCTTGCTTTAAAAAGATGAGAAAGAGAACAAAAATGGGCATACTTTGTGAGTCGATCCACTACTGCCATGATTACATTCTTTCCTTCAAATTTTGGTAGACCTGTAATAAAATCCACTAAAACCTCTTCCCAATATTGACTTGGTATGGCTAATGATTGTAGGAGCCCTAAGGTCTTGATTGTCTCTCCCTTATTTTGTTGGCAAACCACACATTTAAACACAAACTTTTGAACATCAAGTTTAAGACTTTCGTAGAAAAAATCATTCTTGATCTTGTGGTAAATTTTCAAGAACCTTGAATGTCCTCCTATAGGAGAAATGTGCAATTCCAAAAGGACCTTATGTTTGAGTTAGTAATTCTTATTTACATAAATATAGGTGATCTTGATACCACAACAAATCATTCTTCCACACAAATTTATCTAATGCAATTGGATCCTCTTGTAGTTGTTGAATAATTTTGCATGCGTTCTTATATTGCTTTCATTCGATCCTTGTTTCTTCCACCCAATCAGAATGTGAAATGGAAATAGCACATATTAAATCTTTTGTGTCTTCTTGTTTCCTTGAAAGTGTTGGAATATATTATATTCCTTGGAAGGTAATAATGTCTTTGTATTATGTCAGAAGTTGTCCACAATCTTATGTAAAATAATATAAAACAAATATCCCATATTTATTATGAAATAGTTTACTCTTGGTAGGAATATTATATAAAGCGATGATAAAAATGGGAATTATATTATCCCACATGCAATATGTGAGAGTAATTCCTCCATATCTCTTGGTATATAATAATGCCAAGAGTGCATCTTAAGGCATAGCATGTGATCATCATCTTGTGCTCTCAAGCATTCTTTTATATTTGTATGGGGTAATTGTGGAGTTACTCTCTTGTAAGATTGAAGGAGATTTCTAGAGTTAATTGAAGACAACATCCCTGTGGACATATCCCAATTGGGTGAACCACGCATATCTGGTGTATTATTTTTCCTTTTCTTTTTGTGTTCTTATTATTTTTCCGTTTCTCTTTCTGTTCTTATTATGTTTGATATGTTGTTGGATTCATAGATAGGAGGTTAGTTTAGTTATCTTTCTATACCTATGATTTCTCACATGGTATCCTCTCTTGTAAGATTGAAGGAGATTTCTAGAGTTAATGGAAGACAACCTTCCTGTGGACATATCCCAATTGGGTGAACCACGTATATCTGGTATATTATTTTTCCTTTTCTCTTTATGTTCTTATTATTTTTCCTTTTCTCTTTATGTTCTTATTATGTTTGATATGTTGTTGGATTCATAGATAGGAGGTTAGTTTAGTTATCTTTCTATACCTATGATTTCTCACATGGTTTCCTCTCTTGTAAGATTGAAAGAGATTTCTAGAGTTAATAGAAGACAACCTTCCTCTGGACATATCCCAATTGGGTGAACCACGTATATCTGGTGTATTATTTTTCCTTTTCTCTTTATGTTCTTATTATTTTTCATTTTCTCTTTATGTTCTTATTATATGTTGTTGGATTCATAGATAGGAGGTTAGTTTAGTTATCTTTCTATACCTATGATTTTTCACATGGTATCAGAGCTTGGTGGCTGTGATCTACCACATTCTATAGTTTTATCCAACAAGGTTATCTTCATATTTTATTTTGGGCACTGCTATTTTTTGTAGATTTGTCATCAAATCAAATAGCCATTAGGCTTCTCTTAAGATCTAGGCATGATTCTATAGGTTTAAGTTTTTTTTTTAAATCATAACCCTTATTTTGTAGATTTTTTGCAGGTTTCTTGATTGTTTTTCTATAGATCTATATGAAAATTTGATTCTCCTCAAAGAGATATATCCCTAGTTTTTCAGATCTAGTTTTTTTTTTAGATCTAGTTTTTTTTTTGCAGGAAAAATTGAGGTCACAACTTTCAGATCCAGTTCTGAAACTTTTGGTGCAGAATTTGAAGAAACAAGTTACAAATATGAGTTATTCGTGAAAAACATGCGTTTTGAAAAAAACAATCGTATGATTTTGTGATCGGAAAGCAAAGATATCGTTGATTTAAAATCAACGATTTTTCAAAAAAGAATTGTACAGAGGAAAATATTGTAGAGTTGATATCTTTTGACAGAATATCCAAATTTTTATTCAACTTGCGTCGATAGATGTAGAATGATCGTACCATTTCTAGAAACATGTTATAATAGAAATTTTGAGCCACATTGTTCGTGTTATGATCATTTTAAATTTTCGGCTCGAAACCCTTGATCTACTTTAAATGATATTTTGTTTTTGGTAAGATCTTTTCATATTACTCTTTTTTTTGTCCTAACTTGTCCATTATTTGCATTAGGATTTATATATTGTTAAGTTTTTCATCATAATGACTTCAGAAGTAGTTTATTTTCATGAACTTGTTGGTTCTAACTATCTTACATGGAAGAGAAAAATGACTGATGTTCTCAGGAGCAAGAATCTCTGGAGGTTGGTTAATGGTGAACACAAGAAGCCTATTGTGTTAAAGATCTGGTTATTTGGGAAGAAAGATGTGATCAAGCAAGAGGGCTAATTGGACAAACAATATCAGATAGTCTTCATGTAAGTATTGAGGCAGAAGACAGTCCGGTTGAGGTATGAAAAATTATTGTTTCTCTATTTGATAAATCTGATGATGTATCTGTGTATTACCTAGAAAAGAAAATCCATGAGCTAGATCCTAATAATTTTGATAAAGATAGAACAACTAAAAGGTTTTGGGTCCTCTTGTAGTTCTATATTATTGAACTGAAAACCTTAAATGCAAAATTAAACAATTGTGGTAAAGATTATAAGAACACTGATACTGCATTAATCATTCTTGTAGAATATAAATTGCCATCTTGTTTTGACATGTTCATCCAAACTAGGAATAAAGCTATTGAAATGTCTAAAGGTACCACGAAGTCTACTTTTGATGAATTTTGTAAAGGATTGATAAATGAGCAAGAAAGGTTGATTGCTTCAGATCAATTAACTTCTTATAAAGCTCTGATGGCACATAATAATAAGAATCCTAAGAAGAGTTTTCAGCCTAATACTAAAGGTTCTTGTTCACACTCTTCAACTTTCTAGTAATGCTTCTAATGTTACTCATGAAGTTAGTAAGAAGAAGAAAGTATATGATCCTTGTAAGTATTGTGGTAAAACTAATCATCCTAAAAAGAGTTGCTATAAAGGAAAACGCTTTATTGCTAAGACTAAAAAACAAACTTCTAATGAACAACAAGTACCTTTGTGTGCGTCTTTGTTCAATCTAGTAATTCTTCTAATGTGGAATGGATAATGGATTCTAGTGCATCTAAACATTCACAGGAAATGCTTCTTTGTTTACATCTTATGACAATAATAAGCACTCATCTCAGAAAATCTCTATTGGTGATGGTAAACAACTTGATGTAATTGGTTCTGGTAATGTTCAAGTTACTAATGGTCAATTAGAAGATGTTTTTCATGTTGAAAACATGCCCATCAACTTGCTTTCTATTTATCATGCATGTCAGAAAGGATATAAATTTGAAGTTTGGTTGGATAAATATGTTCTTAAAAATATCAACCAAAATTTCAAAGTAGTTTCTTCAGGTCTTGTTGATCATGACACTGGTTTATATAAGTTTGTTGGTTTTAATTCAACTAAAAGACAACCATTTTATTCATATGTTGCTCACGTTGATGAATTAAGTCAATTATGGTATGCAAGATTAGGTCACTTGAATTATGGTAAAGTGCAATTGTTATCTAAAATGATACATGGTTTGCCTAATATTTCGTCTACTAAAGGTGTTTCTGAAGGCTGTGTGCTTGGAAAATATCATAGAGAAATGTTTGAAAAAGGTAAATCTTGGTGTGCTAAAGAACCCTTCTAATTAATTCATAGTGATATTTGTGGTCCTCTTGAAACTCCTTCCCTATATCATGTAGTTTATGGCCTCAGTTGTGAGTTAGCTTCAACAATTTACCAAATATCTGATAAGGAATATAAACATGCATCTTTGTCATGTACCCAAATTATGTATCCATACATATTCTGGTTTTGTCAACTTACATCATATATGTGCATCACTTGCATGTTTAATATCATTCATCATTAACTTGTATTACTATCAGGCTTCATATTAGGAAGCTGCATAATGCATTAAACCCATGTACTCAAGCATAATTAAACACAGATAAGTATTCATCATGCTAGCTTATTGCTTGCACTTTTTCCATGTCATTCACACACATGAACATATCAGGCTTCTATATCCTTTTCCCAAGGATCTTCCAATCATCCTTATGATCATGTATACACATTCGTGTATAAGTAGGTGCATCTCTTGCACCTTTTTATCTCAAGCATTCACTTGATAGTTTAATTTCATCATTAGTGTCCTGTAGTTTGAGATTTCAGTCACTTACAGAACAAATCTCACAATCATATCTGGTATTGATGTTGTCTTTTCTCAAGGCAATAACCAACCAAGGTCACTTTCCTCTTTATGCGACAAAGTCTAGCAAGAAAACCTTCTTGCCTCAATGTCCATAGGGTTTTAACCATCTCATTTTCTCTGGTCATGAGGAGTTATATATTCCGATTTTAATATAGAGAAGTAACTATAACTGTCAGGGATCCTACCTGATCCTATCAGATTCCTTTAAGCCCACAAAGGTATTAACCATTATATAATCTACCATCATCAGTGCCTGAAGTTCCGATTGCCCATGCTTAGAAGCAGTGTTACGAACACCAGGTCATTCGTTCTTCGGGCTTCAGATGCTCTTGACAGAACCCTGCCACCTTCAGTTATCCACATTTAAGTCTTATTATAAATGTTAATTAGCATATCCCTACTCCGGTAAGAGTAGTTATCACTTTGACAAAGGGCTAAAGAAATTCTTCTGCTGAAATTCAACAAGAATTCTCAAAATCACAGGTTTAATCTGCAGTCCTTCTCCTCAAGGAGTAAATGCAGATAACAATACCTCCTTATGCGACTCGTACATGAGCTCCAGCATGCCAAGTGTTGTAACCATGCTTTGATACCAATTTGTAACACACCCACGACGGGGCATAAAAAATTTCTCTTTTCTTAAAGGATAGATTTTCCATCCATGGTTTCTAATTTGGGATGTCGGGGAACCAGTCCAACCTCTTGGTCAAGGATCTTCGATTCTGAAGCCAACGACTCTCTGAGACCCTGATGGTCTCGCTCTGTAATTAAACGCATACACTTTCAACTTCCGGGTGTAGGTCTAATGGTACTCGCGACCTTCCCTTCGCGCTTGGGAAATCTCTGAGTTTGGGCACTAGCCCCTTTTCTGATAAGCCCCTCCTTGAGGTGACCATGGGCGATAACCTTATGCAAACACACAATTGCGGGCGCGGCCAAAGGCGGTTTGAAACCAAACTACCTTTCGGCCCGCAATTCTCCTCGAGCCTCCACGTGTCATTTCTTCAAAACCATGGTTTGGATTGCGACCCACCCTCAACTTTTTAAAGTTCGTGCATCTTCGATCCCCGCAATGCTACGGGATCGTCGATCTCATGATCTTGACAGTGCCTTTGAACTGACGGCTCATATCTATCCATGTTGGCCCTTGACCAAGTTTTGGAAGATCCTTGGTCATGTTTGACCTATTTTGGGACTTTGACAGGCTAGTCGAAGGCGGAGCGCAAGTCGAAGCGGAAATCGCGGGATCTTGACCCCTTTTTAGGGAAGTTTTGGGATTAGGGTTTATGTAACGGGTATGGGATGTCGGCCCATGGGTTTACCCATGTTTGGGCCCATTTTGTAATGTATAAATAGATATCTAGGTGATGTAAGAAGAGGCCAATGTGCTAAGTGCGAATAGTTATGGATGCTTTGTGCATACTATGTGTTAAGAACTTGCAGAGCTAAGTGAAAGTGATTGTAAGAAGCTTGTGTGCAGACGGTAAGAAGGCTTTATGCTTAAACCTAGCTCGGGGAAGGAGGATCTAGCGAGTTGCGTGCAGATCTCCTATCCTATGCGGAGTGGGGTTTCTGGGCTCTGTTCTTGTAGAAGATTGAGAGAAGATAATAAATAAGAGAAGAGTTGGTGGACGTAGCCCCACACTGGGGTGAACCACATATATCCTATTTTATAGTTTCTTTGTGCATTATGGTTGTTGGATTGCTTATGTGATTGATGCTTAGTGCAATAATGTATGTTTAAGTGAATCTGATAGCTTAATGCTTAGTGATATGAATAAGATGCTAGATCTGATCTGTTTCCTTATGCTAAGTGTTGAGATGTGCTAGATCTGGTCAAATACTGCATTGTTCTGTAATTAGGGTTCGATCTACGAAGGGAATATTGGTTGAATACTAATGGATGGTAACTGTTAAGTGCTTTGTTAGGCTAATGTAATCACAGATCTGTGTCCCGGCTAGGTTGCAGACATTTGAGTCCTACAACCACCCCTGCCTCAACCTCGGGTGAGACTTCATCTACTTCACAGGTGTTGCCGAAAGGGTCGGTAGTTAGGGTTTTGTTCGTGCGTTGTTGAAGCATTGAACCCTATGTCTGCCCCTATGCCAAGAAATGGTTCTGTTGCCGGGACCTGAAACTGTGATTGTTGGGAACTGAAGAAAAGAGAAAGCTTTGTGCGTAGATCTGCTGCTTTAGTGCGCAGTATTCTACTTGACTTGCGAAGCTCTGTGCTAGGAAGAGAAGTTGGATCTGAAGTAAGATCTTGAAGCTTTGTGCTATGAGAAAGGTAAGATAAGTGAAAAGTTTTGTTTCAAAAGAATGAATCTAGGTATGTTTGATAAATTTTGTCCTAGTCTGAAAACTAGGGGTACAGCTAGAAGAAAGAAGATTTGATATGAACAGATCTAATAAAAATAATGAAAGGTATGTTATCCCTATGCATAGAAAGAATGTTTGGACTAACAAATGGATACAGGATCCTAGAAAAAAAAAATTGCAGGCTAGTTAATGTGATCCAGTGCGCAATACAGGAAAGGTTGGGGATCGTTTAAAAGAAAGAGAGGATTAACTCTTTGCTATAGTTGTAGAAGACCGGGACATATTGCTAAGGAATGCCCTGGTAGAGGTCATTGTTGTCTTTGTTGTAAAGCTATGGACCATGAAGTTTTGGATTGCCCTAGAATGATTGCAAAAGTTGAAAAGATGAATATGAGACAACAAAACTATGAGACAAGCCAAGAAACTAAGGATATGATAGAACCCCATAAATAATTAGAGATTGTATTACTACAGATGAAAGAAACCCTGAACGATCACAAAGATATCAACTTATCAGAGATCTTTAAAGAGACAAGCCAAGAAACTAAGGATATGATAGAACCCCAAAAATAATTAGAGACTGTATTACTACAGATGAAAGAAACCCTGAACGATCACAAAGATATCAACTTATCAAAGATCTTAAAAGAGAAAGAGTACATAGAAACAAGAATAGGAGACTTCGACATAGACTGTGTTCTGGATGAGGAAACACAGGTAAATATCATAACAGAAAGAACTTGGGAAATTTTGGGAAATCCTGCTATGGTTCCTTCATTAGGAGGAATAGGATTATTTAGAGGAAAGTTGATAACCCTGTGTGGAAGACTTACCCAGACATTTTATGAGTGCTCATGGCACTTCGAAAAAAGAAGAATTTGAGATTGTTAAATTTGTTGAAAACAACGCCCCATTTGTTATCTTGATAGGAAAAACCTGGATCGAAAAAGATTAGATACCAAGGAAACAAGAGGAGGAGGATCTAGAAAAGAGAAAGCAAGAACTAAGAGATTCCATGGCTAGGAGAATAGCGCACTTACTAGAAGAACAAGAGAACCAATCGAATCTACTAAAGACCAAAGATATGGACGTTGAAGTTGAAAAGACACAGGAAGATTGGAGACACCTGACTGTACAAGAGAGTAGAGCACCTATCCCAGAAAGAGAAGAAGTATTACCCTTGAACCCTATGAAAGACCCTCCACAGTGCGAAGTTATCATACCAAGAGAAGATAAGAACGATAATGGAAAGGGGAAAACAGTGTTTCAGATCACAGGAAAGAAGGCCAGAAAGCTCAGTAAGAAGAGAGCAAAGTTAGAAAAATTGCACGAAGTTCCAGGGAAGACTTAGCAGAATGAAGCTTTCCAAAACTTGAACTCCGTCGGAATATCAGTACAGTGAAGATTGACACTTCACCACGGTGAAGCAATATGACCGTTGGAGGCATTATGACCATTAGAACAACGCTCCAGAACGGCTAGAAACGCAGTTATTACCAGAACGTTCTCCCTTGGACCGTTGGGACCGCGCCATAACAGATGGAACTGCATTGATTGAAGCGTTCTTGCCCGTTGGAAGAATATGTTACAATAATATCTATTTATCCCGTCGATAATAGGCATTTTATTTATATCACTGCGCGCGTAGACGAAAATAAAGAAGAGCTTCAGTCCTACTATAAGCTCACAGAGGAGGACCTGGAAGAAATCACTAAGGAATGGCCCGTAGAGTTCCTTATACCAATCGACTAGGCAGAATTGTCCGACCCCGACCTCATTGGAAATCCGGTGGTTACTCGCGAAGAGTATGATGCACCCAGCGGTAGCAGGAAGAAAAAGAAGGAAGATATACAAGAAATACGCAACACATCAGAAGAAATTGCATCAGATTCACCTAGCAGAGGAGGTGGTGACGAAGTAGACAAAGAAGAGAACAATGGGGAAGAAGATAAACAAAAGCAAGGTGAAGTAACACCGCCACAGAATCCCCCTGATGACACATAGACATCCAAGAAAAGAAAGGTTTCCCCCCTAAAACCTACATCGTGAAAGAAGTCCAAAGCTAGTAAGCCGAAGTTGCAGACTGTGCTTACAGTTGATGACTTTGACTTCATTATCGCAGCTGTATCAGACGCCTCGAAAGATATTTTGCAAAAAACTGAAGCAAAACAAGAAACCATGTATGAAAGAATTGAAGCATAACTTAGAGGAGTACAACAAGCCCTTCACTCCAGCCGCGCAGTGTCCATTGTGCCCCTACCATCAGAAGAAACAGAGTTGGGAGATGAGCCTGCCCAACTTTGCAGAATAGCTTATGTGACCGAAGCTCGCCTTTGTCACATGCAGGAAGAAAAAGAACAGGCCACAGTGGCCCTGAAGCAAGCACAAAAGGAAGTCATAGAACAACGTCGAGTTGTGCAACAAGAGAAGGAGGATCTCCAAATCAAGTTCGAAGAGGATAAAGCGCAGATCCAGAAAGAGAAAAAACAGCTGCTCACGGAGCAGGTTGGAGTTAAAGAAGCAGTCAACAGAGCACTTCACTCTGTGACAAACTTGGAACAGATAGAAGAAGACCCAGTGGAGAATCAAGTGGTGAAGCTTGTTGAAGCCATTCAGTTGCTTCAACAGAGGGTCACAGAACTAAAGCTCAAAACAGTACCAAGCACTCTGCAAGAAGTGCGAGACCAGCGAGAAGAAACCACCGGAAGCGCAGTCCAGAGAATCAAGGCATTAGCCTTGGAATGTAAACAGCTTAGCAGTTGAAGTGCGTAGAATTATGAGCGCCTTACCAAGGACCCTGAACTAAAGACACTGGAGTCGCAGCTCCAGGAAGCAAAGCAGCAACCAGCAACAGTACAAGCGCAATTGAAGACCTTATCTGCGGTCGAGCGAATGAAAAGATCCCAAGAACAGTGCACGGCTCAACAACATGTCCATGCCTTACAAAGCAAAGTCATGGAAGTGACTTAGAAGCTCCAGCCAATCCAGGATGCAGCTTGCCTACTTTTTTAGGAGATTGAAGGTCGAGGAGCAGAGCTGGAACAAGTAGTCACTTCGATAGAGCAACGCTTAGAGGGACCTGTGAATGAGGCAATTATTCAAGAGTTCGTCAGGTAGGAGACCTTGGCGAAGCAGCTCGAGGCATTTGAGGCAGAGTTACCCAGAGTAGAGTGACTCGAGACGAGTCACAGGTGAGTGTTGAGGCATGTTGGCCCTTGACTAAGTTTTGGAAGATCCTTGGTCATGTTTGACTTATTTTGGGACTTCAACAGGCTGGTCGAAGGCGGAGCGCAAGTTGCAGCAGAGATCGTGAGATCTCGGCCAGTTTTTAGGGAAATTTTGGGATTAGGGTTTATGTAATGGGTATGGGATGTTGGCCCATGGGTTTACCCATTTTTGGGCCCATTTTGTAATGTATAAATAGATATCTAGGCGATGTAGGAAGAGGCCAATGTGCTAAGTGTGAATAGTTGTGGATGCTTTGTGCATACTATGTGTTAAGAACTTGCAGAGCTAAGTGCAAGTGATTGTAAGAAGCTTGTGTGCAGATGGTAAGAAGGCTTTGTGTTTAAACCTAGCTCGGGGAAGGAGGATCTAGCGAGGTACGTGTAGATCTCCTATCCTATGCGGAGTGGGGTTTCTGGGCTCTATGCTTGTAGAAGATTGAGAGAAGATAATAAAGAAGAGAAGATTTGGTGGATGTAGCCCCACACTGGGGTGAACCACATATATCCTATGTTATGGTTGCTTTGTGCATTATGGTTGTTATATTTCTTATGTGATTGATGCTTAGTGCAATAATGGTATGTTTAGGTGAATATGATAGCTTAATGCCTAGTTATATGAATAAGATGCTAGATCTGATCTATTTCCTTATGCTAAGTGCTAAGATGTGCTAGATCTGGTCAAATACTACGTTGTTCTGTAATTAAGGTTCGATCTGTGAAGGGAATACTCATTGAATACTAATGGATGGTAACTGATAAGTGCTTTGCTAGGCTAATGTAATCACAGATCTGTGTCCCAGCTAGGGTGTAGACATTTGAGTCCTACAACCACCCCTGCCTCTACCTCGGGTGAGACTTCATCTACTTCGCAAGTATTGCCAAAAGGGCCGGTAGTTAGGGTTTTGTTGGTGTGTTCTTGAAGCGTTGAACCCTAGGTCTGCCCCTATGCCAACAATCCCTTTCAAAGTTGCAGATCAGATCTAACCTCTTGCAAATCAACGGTTGTGATTTGTTTCGGAATTTCAATCTTTAGAATTCTCAAGTCTCAAACTTTTCTTTCTTTCGTACGTCAAACTTCTGGAGTCGACGATTTGAGGACACCTGTCCTTCTCAATCAACGGCTCTGCCTCTGCTTCGGGGGTTTGACCTTTCAACTAGATCAACAGTCTTGCAGCCCCTTTGCTAGATCAATGGTCAAGATTTCCTTCGGGTCTCCGGACTTCTGATATCTCAAATCTCAAACTTCACTTCCCCTCGAAGTAAGTGGATTCCTGTCGCGTGTCCACTTGAATCGGACGGTTGGGGCTTACTTTGGGTCTTTACCCAAAATCTACAAATTTATGCCACCTATCCTCTTGATCTGATGACTATGAATTACTTTGGGACTTTACCCGGAATCCACCGATCTACGCCACGTCTCTTCTGGATCAGAGGGTCCAGATTCACGTCGGACAATCCGACGCTTGAGATTTACTTCGGACGATCTGACGACTGAGATCTACTTCGGATGATCAGACGATTGAGATTTACTTCGGCTCTCCGGACTTTGAGAGTCTCAAATCTCAATTGAAAACTCTCGAACAGATTTCTCTGGAGTCCATGATCCGTCGCCACGCGTCCCTCTGGATCTGGAGGTCCAAATTTACTTCAGGTCTTCAGGGTTCGAGAATCTCAATTCTCAATTGAAACTCCAATGCAATTTACCCGAAGCTTGTGATATATCGCCACATGTTTCTCTGGATCTAACAGTTCAGAGTCCTTCGGCTCTCCAGCTCTCTAGGCTTCGGGAGTTTCAACTCTTATGCATCCATTTCTCCAGAGTGCTTTTAACTAAAATACATGATCTCCTGACACGTATCCCCTTGACGATCAACGACCAGGATTTACTTCAGTTGTTTGTCTTCCTCCTTGTCCACAAACCTCTAAAGTTGTGGATCTTACGCCACGTATCAACCTTGAAGTTGGACGATTCTGATTGACTTCGGAACTTTGGGACTTCGCAAGTCCACTCTCCTATGCACTTTCAAAGGGTTAGGCATCGTGCACTTTCCTTGGGATCCAACGACTATTGGTCCTCGCACTCAGATCTGACGGCCCAGATTTGATCTCCTCCTGCGCACTCTTCTAATTGTCTGGACGTGGATCCCAACGGTCTATATCTTTCACAATGCTCGATCCAACGGTTATTGTTGCTCCTCCTCTTGAGCTTTCGCTTTCTTCCCTGACTTGGAAGATTTCAGATGTTTCGAAGGTCCCGACCTTCGATTTACTTCCTGCGAGCCCTAATGTATGGGTCTCGACTTTCGCTTCCCTCCTGAGCTTACGAACTTGAAACAAGTTCGCCTCTTGGACCTCATTTACGCTTCTGAAAAGTGCTAGTCTCTTCTAAGCTTGGTCCTTAGGGAATTTCGAATTCCCACGTACTCCTTATGTTAATCTGCTCACATTGGATCGACGGTCTACAACCTTCCTCGATCCAACGGTCCAGATCACATCGCAACTTTGAGTTTTGGAAGTTTAATCGCACCAATGCGCAATTCTCCCGTTGTGCAACCTCCGCACTCACAAATCCGACGGTCAAGGTGGGTTTCGATGGATCCTTGGATCTACGGTCAAGATCGCATCGCGACTTCGGGTTTCGGAGGTTTAGTCGCACCAACGCACGATTCTCCCATTGCATGAACTCTGAACTCACAGATCTGACGGTCAAGGTGGGTCCCGATAGATCCTTGGATCCTCCCAAAAGGTCTTTTTCGTTCGTCTTTCAAACGAAAGGATATTCCCTTTTGATTCTTGAATCTCGCCATCATTCCTGAGCTTCATTAGTTATGAAGGATTTAAGAGCGTTGCGCTCTTTCTCCTGAACTTAAAACTTAGAAGGGTCTTCTGCACAACTCTTGCGCTCCTTCATCAAGTCTAAAACTTAAGTGGTTCTCGGTCTCTGCTTGCCTCGCAGAGAGCCTATGCATATCTGCATTACCTCTCCTGAGCTTAACAAACTCTATCCTCCAAGGGACTTAGAACAACTAGGAGGGTCGACATGCATACATGAAACTATGCCCACGGTCGACTAACTCGTAGTTCGTGGCTCTGGCTTAAGCCACCACAGGACGCAAGCATTTACGAGTATAAAAACACGTCCAATGCATACAATTTCCTACTTGCCTAATTACACAATAAAGCAGACACAAAAAGGGTACAGTATAAATCATTAAGCAAACATATCCATCCTTGCAACATTCATAGGATATCCAACTTTAATGCACAGTACCACTTAAATACACAAGATATGCGATTACTTATATATTACATGTGGTAGCCAACTAATTGATTGTGGGTGTTCGTCCTTCCACCCGACCATAGGCTCAGAGGCATTCATTCTTAGCACTCTGGACACCCCCGTGCTAAGCCATGATATCGCCAGGGAACTCTCACAGTTCCCAAGAATTCTTTCTCTGTTTCAGCTTCCGCTCGGGTTCTGTTCTCTGCAAACTTTCAAAGATTTCTTTCTCTGCTATGGCCCTGGACGAGGTTTATCAGATGCTCACTCGACATCAAGCTCGCGGCCTTCTGTTCCTCATCTGCTGGAGAGCTCCAACATTCTCCTTACCAATTTTCTTATATCTTTTCCCCAGGATGGTTCTCGGCCCATCATGTTCCTTTTGTTAGAAGGGAACTCGGGTCAGCTTGGTCTGTCATACCCAATGGTACTTCGAGCTGACATTCCGCAGTCCGACCATGCTTCCATTCATGGGAGTGGTTGATAATTCAACCACTAGTCCTTTCTTCATTATGGTTTCTCTCCTTGGGATCCGAAGGAGATTTATTACCCCCATCAAGGGAAATTTGGGGTTATTTGATATAATGAGCCCTCTCTTATAGTTTTCACATTCTTTCCTCTAGTGATATCATGGCTAGTACTTTCAAGGCTTCACCCCCACAGTCAGTTATGGGCAACTCAAACAATAATACATTTACAATGTCCACATACCTTAGCATGGTAATCCTATTTTATGATTAATTATAAGTTGGGGGAAACAGGGATGTTACATTCCCATTCTCCCTAATTCTAGTTCTGAAAAATGCAAATTGAAGAAATTCCAGCTCTCTCAACTCTACCACAAACTATCTCACACTACTCACCATAGAATCCTTGCAAACACCAATGAATGCTTCTAAGCACCTGCAATCCCAAGTGAATACCTTTAAAACCTTGCAAACACAAACGAAAACCTTTGGTTCATTGCACTCTAAATTCTCCAACAATGGTCGTCGACCTATCTCAAAAAAACTTGCAAACACCAATGTGAACCTTCCCTTAGTCGTTGACTCTATACCATAGTTCATGAGGAGGGAGATACACTGCACAATTCAAGGCATAATTCAAACCGAGAGATGGAGCCACCAAACTTGCCTTCATAATTATCCCACCTATATCCATCACGCATACACAAAATGGCATATAACGCTACTCCGCTATCAAGTTTGGAATGTGAAAACATATGAATGAATTAATCTACCTTATGTGTGTTCTTCTATATTAAATGTGTGATTCCACTTACAATTATCTCACCTATTAACCTAAGTTTCCCAACCTCTCATTCTAAAAGTTAGCCTTACCAATTTCTTGAGATCCACCAAAATTATCCCTTGCGCGATCTATCAGACCTTAAGAGGGTAAGTGATTACTTTTAGAATTTTGTTTCGCTCCAAAATCATTAAGAGAAGCTTTCCAAGATCACCGTTAAGAGGTCAGGAAGGTTGGTAGTGTGACAAATATTTTGAAAATGAGATCTAATATGGGTATAGGCTGGACAATCTAAGAGAAAGTGTTTTTCATCTTCAACCTTCTTAGTGTCACAAAGGTGACACACTCTTTTATCCCATGGAGTTTTAGGAATTGACCAACCCCCTGTTTCACTATGAAACTAGTGAAAAATTATTCTTATCTTAGCAATGCTTATTTTGTTTTTACACTTTGGCAATATATATATATATATGATTATAATAAATTAATTTACAAGAAAGTTCTGTAATACATAAGATAAAAGAATTTACCAAATATATATATGATTATAATAAATTAATTTACAAGGAAGTTCTGTAATACATAAGTTAAAAGAATTTATTTCATTATATATAATGACTCAATAATAGTAAACTATTACATTTGACTTATGAGTGGTAAGTTCTTTTCTAACCATTGGCAAGTGAAACATATTTTAATATTCATTAATATATCAATCTTACCCTAACTTGATGGATGGATTAGGGTGGTTTGATGATGGGAAATCTTTTTTTAAAGTAAAAGAAGCCAACGTGAAAACCACGTGTTCCCGGTATAGAATTCGCCGGAACAGGAATGCCCTTGTCACAGTGCCAACTATATGTCAACGAACACGGGAGAGCAGAGAAATCCTCCGGTACAACGGTGCGACATCACAGCAACAAGGACACGGCCACCAGAAAAATTCTGAGACCAGAATCGAAGCAATAGATTCAAATTGAAGAGAACGCAGATTCAAATCGAAGAGAACGCAGAAATGGAAACAGACAATCAAATAGAAGATGAAATTTAAGGGCAGACCTAAATGCGATGAAGCACCGTGAAAGAAGAGTTGCAATTCATGCCCTTACCTGAGTAAAAGAACAGCGAGACAGACCCTGTGTTCAAGTTCTATTGAAGCACAGTAACGTACAATACTCGCAGAAAGCCAAACTATTCAAACCGAGGTGGGAATAAAGAAGAGAAAGTGCAGCAACCCAGCACAGTCTGCAATAGACAGAGGAAGATACGACCTGTATAACTGCAGACGGATCAAATGCAAAGATATTTGCCCCACACAGATCTAGTTCTCATTGTTCCTACCAACAGAAGGAACCAAAAAAGGTAATTTAATTTCACTAAAGAATTTTAGTTATACACTCAGAACAAATGGTTAAGCAGTGAATAGATATGGCCATAATTCATTCAAAGAAAGAAATTATATCTATCCTCATAGTAGAGAGAATATTTTTTCAAGAATTCTTTATTATTTCTGAAACTGGAAGTCCTCATTCTCTATTATTTCTAAAACTGAAGTCCTCATTGCCTCATGTGAAACAAGAACAAGAATGGAGAACTGCAATGGCTGTGGAATATGGCTACGGATGCATGTGATGGTTTAGATTTTGAATATTTTAATAAAAATTTCAATGAAAGATGAATTTTGTGATTCTTGTTTGATGGACAACTTTACCATTTAAGTTCAAGTTAGATCAGGGGAGTTCAATTCTATTTTATCTTCTTATTAAAAAGAGAGTGATGGTAGTGTCAAGGTAAGAGATTGCGAAATCAAATGGATATCTAAAGAGATGATACAAATCAAAATATGAAATATCTTTATATTGTTTTATATATACAAAAGTCAAAATTTGAATCATTTTTATATTGTTATTAAAATATGAAATTGTTTTATATTGTTTTATATATACAAAAGTCAAAATTTGAATCATTTTTATATTGTTATTAAAATATGAAATAGTTTTATATTTTTTATATAGTTGTTAAAGATTAGATGAATATACAAAATATAAAATATGTAAAAAAAATAAGTTGTAGGGGTGTAGAATAGTCATTGGTTCAAAACCCTCGACTTATCTTGTGTATCATGTGAGGGGCTTGAAAAAATATGCCCAACCAGGTTGGATCTATTGGTGAGGAACGAGAAGTTTTTCACCAATGGGCATGGTTCAATTTTTATGAGGGATTTCTCGAAGCCATGGGAACACCTTGAGGTAGTGGTCAAACGTGTGGTTGCACTCAGAGAGATTATAGTAAATTGTCTCATGATCTATGCATACGTAAGTGGATGAAAGTCCAACCTTGTGTCCTTCAAATTTACAGGGGCGGCAAGTGCGAGGGGGAGCCTTCATGATTCCAATGGAAATAAGATTGTTCATTACGCCTAGGAGCTAGGGAATGTGTCGAATAATCTAGTTGAAGCCTTTATCACAAAGGAAAATGGCCTCAAGACCTTGTCTGTCTTTGGGGATTCATTTTTTATCATAAAAGCAATAATCACTCAATCAAATTCTGGAGGGAATAAGCTCCAAGACTCTCTAGAACCAAACAAGTTTTAACACACTTCAACCAAGTCTCCCTCTTCCACATCAAGAGGAATTTGAATGGCAAGCCGGATACTTGGGAAAATTTTGCCACAACATTAAATCCTGGAACCACAATTAAAAATGGGGGTACCAACTATTGCACAATCCCTTATATTTTTTCATTAGTGGTTATTATGACATCAAATCAACCTTGCAATTACCAATGACTCACAAATAAACATGAATTTGGAAGGGCATCAAGAGCCAACGAGCCTCTCTCTCACAATTAGTTTGGCAAGCCTCACTTGTGGGCTATCAATGCTCCATGATGAAGCCCCACAAGAAGTATAGGATAACTCAGGTCTCGAGCTCCTCCTTAGGACAATTTGTCAACGGTCTAGTTTGGTGGATTTCGGGTCTGTTTCTTGGAAGCAATCTTAGAGCCAACCCAGGGGGTCTGTCGCAATTCTGGAAGGTGTGAGGCCAAGGTTATGGTGAACACTCATTGCATATTGTGGAGAAGGGGAAGGTTCGGCTAGCAATGTAGTTTCTTGTCTGTTGTTGTTGGGTTTTGAACAAGCTTACTCTGTTTCTTTTGCTATGTTTTGTGGGTTGTTTTTTAGTGACATTTCAAATTATGTACACTGGAGCAATGGAATTGAGGATTATGTTTTTTTTCTGGTGTTCTGAATCTCGATTTAGTGTATTAGCATCGAGCTTTTCTTTCACCAGTATCCAAGTGGCAGAGGAAGCTCGAGCGATTATGGAAAACAATGACTTCAAGGAATTAAGGCGGGTTTTGTGTAAGCACAAAGAAATCAACCAAGCTAATAGAAATTCCCTACTGATTATCTCCTCCAAAGTAGCAGAGTTGGAACAAGTGAGCATAATGCAAAATTTTAAATCTCCTTCAGAAGAACTGAATAGATTCATAAGAGACTGAATGCAGTAGACTTTGCTCTTTGGTTATATCGTAGCATATGGATTCTCTCTCCCTTGCTTCCAATAATCATGGTACCCAAAGCTCAAATCAAACAGGGATAGTGGAGGCTTAAATAGTTTCTCAGAATCAGGTACCATGGAGATCGAATGATCCTGATTTTATGAGTAGAACGAAATGAATACAGATTACTATCAAAAGATGCTTAACACAGAATAACAAATATACAGTAAAACTAGTTTCTATTCAATAAGGAAATAAGTTGAAACTGTAAAATGCAGCAGAAAATAAGCTTGCTAGAATGGTGGTGGCTTATCTCTGAGAAGAGATGTGACCGTTGCGCTCATTCGCCGGAAGATGATTACAATGAGGCTCTCAAGGCCTTTTTACAATAAACAAGAATGTCAAAATCTCTAGACATCCAAAACCCTAACCCTAGGAGATGAAGCGTCAAAAGTCATGTGGGCCCCGTTTGGGTAAATTATTACATCAACTTCTCGGGATCGTAACTTTTGCATACGATCTTCGTTTTAGGCGCACGATAGTCCGTTGGAAAGGTCTATCTGAGGACTACGCATGTTGCATGTGGCAACCCTACACATATTGACTGTGGTGAACCCTAAAAACATTGTTTAGGGACTCAAAATGACCCCAGAAGTCAAGGACCCGAAAACTAGAAAAAAACTATCAAACTGGAAAACTACCAAAATGAGCTAGTTGGAATAGATGGGAGGACACGGACATCCATTTGGATCATCGAAGGTGCAAGCCCTCCTCACTTCGGCGAGGGGTAGCAAGAGAAAGAAAGTGTGTACATTTGAACCAATATGAATGTTCTTTAAAGTCATTTGTATTTTGTGTCAATTCATTAGACAAACTACTAGAATACTTGGAACTCTCATATGGAATGACAACTTTTGTCTTTAGATGTCAACTTAGAAATATTTCTTGTTTTTTGGAAATTCAATGAATATTATACAAAATTATGTTTTAGGGGGATAGTAAAGGAGGTAAATCAGTTGGTTGCATTTTTGACAACCTAACCCGGTGGGGACATTGAGTAAGACCCAACAATCTCTACAATATATATTCATCAAGAGCTTCTTCCTGAAACCTCTTATTTGTAAACAAAAATACTCAACCACTCAAGATAATTCACTAGTATTTAAAAAAACTAATTAATATAAAATAAAGGTAAATTTTATATCAAACTGACAAAAATAAATATGATATCAATTCACAATTAAAATAAATCAAAATAAATTTATGTAAGTGAAGATTTTTCATAAGAACGAATGAAGAAAGGGTAAGAATAATTGTATGTAAACATCATAATATTATATATTTATATTTATGTGTAAATATATGATAATTGTTTTTTTTAATGGGTCGTTCATGTCTTACTCTTTGTGCAAATCATACTCAATTATACATGCACCTCATTAATCTCAGTGTATATATATACAAGAAATAGATGTCATATAGCTCACTATTAAAGAAATGATAACCTACTTTATTAAACAAAAACTAGTGAGAGAGATTCTTGTCCAAATCATAATCTTTGTATTGGTTATCCATAAATTGATATTTTGGATTTTAATAAATTTGATATGGTATGTTTAGGTTATTGCATGATATCTACAACCATGTGTTAAGTACGTAATATGAGTAAATTAAATTGAAAAAAAATTAATATCTATAAAATAAAAAATTGCCTACTATAATAATAAAATATTAAAAAAAATCAATATAATAAAATAAATTAACATAAATTTAATATAAATAAATTATTATAATAAATAAACCAACATAAATAGATGTTAATTGTATATTTAATCTAGTGTTTAATGGGATCAAATCTCTTAAACACAAAACTTTTTTGAGGAAATAAAATTTGAGGAAATGTTTGCATCTCGAACAATTTGGTCCCTATCAAAATTTGGTAAATCTAAAGTTAAGATAAATTTATACTACTAATTAATAAATTATATATATATATATATACACACATTTTGATGATGATGATGATGGTGGTGGTGGTGGTGGTGGTGGTGGTCTATCAAACTTTAAGAAAAGTAAGGCATTTCTTGGGTTTCTCTAAAATTTTATTTTTGTGCTAGAAAAGCATTGAGAGAAACATTCCAAGATCACCATAGTTTTGATGAGTTAAAAGGTTAGGAAGTTTGGTATTTTGACAAATCTTTTGAAATTGAGATCTAATTTGGGTATACGCATGACATTCTAAGAGAGTGTTTTTCATCTTCAACCCTCTTAGTGTCACAAAGATGACAAATTCTTTCATCCCGCAACATTTTGGGAACTGTCCAACATCCAGTTTTATTATGGAGCTTGTGAGAATTTGTTCTTATTTTAGCAATGTTGATTTTCTTCTTTAGGCTAGTCAAAACAAAGAGATACTTTTGATTTTCAACATTAGGGTTGATCACCTCCTTATAGCATCTCGATTTTCTTTTATCCTCTAATTTTTTATTGCACAACAATTTTTCATTAAATTTAGATGTAATGATATTTTTAAATGATTATTGTTATTTTGCAAAATGATCTCTTCCTTTATTCCCCCAATGATTTAGCCAAGACTTGGCATTTTTATGCCATCCCCACTTGAGTCGTAGGTGGTTTTGGATGGAGTTTGAAGCAATTTTGGTAAGCCTATTACCTTCCATGTTCTTTAGCTTGTTCTTGTATATTAGGTACGTAGTCATAACCATCCTCTTAATGGGGGAAATGTTCGTTTCTATGAGGAGGATAAGATATGATGTATTGTTTTTAATTTTGAGATTATAAGTTATAAAACTATTTTGGATCTGCTCTATTTTTCCCCATGATTCTCCAGAGATACTGCATCCCCAAACTTCACATCCATATAAGATAACAGGAGTGACAAGAGTCTCAAAGTGGAGTTTTTTTTTATCCCATATCCAAGGATCTGTTGATTTACAATTATTTTCAAGCCCATAATAAGTTTTTCATCGTCCATTTATCATTTTTTCAATGATATAGTTCCAATTGAGCTTGTGATGAATATCGATGCCAAGATATTTGTGCGAAAGAACTTCCTCCAAGTTGTTGTTGTCATATATGAAAGTATTGTAAATGATATTTTTGGATTTAATTATCATAACATTCATTTTGTCAGTGTTAACAGTGATACTCGTACTAGAGTAGCAATCCTTGAGGATTCTTAATTGTTTATCAAGATCATAGGGACTCCTCACCATAAAAAAAATATCGTCAATATAAAGAAGAAAGATGATCACTATATCAATGAGAGTTAGGCCGACACAACCTGCTTCTTCCAAACAATCTTCTAACTTGTCAATGAATATGCCAAAAAGGGAAGGTGATGGGAGGCAACCTTGCTTGACTCCTATCTTACAGTTAATTTCTTTCGACCAACCCTCAGTGTTCCTAAACTTGGAAATAATGTTCTCATATAACCTTACAATAACAACTCTCAACTCGAAAGGAACTTGTATCTCTTCTAACCTATTCCAAAGGTTCATCCTAGGAATAATGTCCAAAGCTTATATAAATTCAACGAAACAACAAAGGAGATTGGTTTTATTATTGCAACACTCCTCCACAATTATCTTAAGCGTAACAAGGTGGTCCACAGTAGAATGATAGCTCCTAAATTCAGCCTGGCCTTTAGCTCTTTTTCTGTGGCTTTCTAGTCATATGCTAATCTTCTTTTCCAAAATAATTCCATATAACTTGGCTGGAATGAGGATAATCATAAAGGTCCTATAATTAGAGAGATTGTTTTTATCCCCACTTTTAAAAATATGTACAATGAGGCTTTGCATCCAAAGTTCAGGGAAGCCCTACTTGACTGTTAAATTGAAGAACTTATGTATGTGTGGAATGAGGATAAACCCTCCAATTTTTAAGATTTCAGCTCGATAACCTTTGATGTCCTTAGCTTTCCCTTTTGCGAGCTACTTAATCCCAAATTCTATGTCTTCAATAGAAAAACATCATCCTTTGTGAATCGTTTGGAATGTTGTTCACAACATTAGGGGATTTGTGAAGACTTTTAAGGTAGGAATTCCAATCCCTCAAGGGAATCATATTATTTTCTTTATTTTTACAAGTCAAATTTGTCTCCATAATTTCTTAGGATCTAGTTTAGAAAAGTGCAAGAGCTTCTCTTGCTTTCTATTTATATAGTATCGTTTTTTTTTTTCCTTTTAATTAAGGCTTTATACTTATTTATCTTATCGGATTTTAAGGGCTCATTAGAAGCATTCATAATGGCCCTTCTATCAATTTTACCCGTGTTATCATACAAAGGGTTGAGTGTTTTATTTTTATTTTTACATTGCACCTCGATAGAGAACATGTTAATGGAAGTAGAAAGAGTTGTCGTAAAATTATGATAGAGGTCTTCAATATTATTCTTATATGATAGAATATTTAATTCACTGTTCAAGTCCTTCAAGAAGAGATCAACTTTATTTTTGTCAAAAAGCAAGTGCACTTGGTTATCAAAATTTTCTTCAATAGGACTTTTTGCATATGTCAAAGTTTAGAGTTAGGGTTAAAAGCCTATGATCAGAATTGGGTTCATGGTCGTTTAAAAGATCAAAATTTATGATTTGGTTGTAAACAGGGATATCAAATATCATATAATCCATAACATTCTTTCCCATCCCGTAATACAAGTCATCCAGTTGGATTTCGACCACTTCATTTAACCATTTCAAATTATAAGATCTTGGGAACTACTAAGTTTGATTAGCTCAGTACCAAACAAATTATTAATCGAGTCTTCACAATTTCTTTTGTATTTGTTAGCTAAAACAAGGTCCTCATCTAGCCAAAGAGGAGTAGGGTTGGTATCATTGCTCAAAAGAATAGCTTATTAGTTGTCACTCTAGAATTAAAGTCTCCTAGCGAGAGTATACTACATTCATTTCTTAGATTGTAAATATCTTGTTCTAAGCTATTGTAAGAGCAATTTTTATCTAGATTGATTTTCTTATAAAAGGTAGAATTAATAGGCCCGAAATAACATATTTCTATATAAATCTTCTTAGCATTAATGTCTAAAATCCCCATCCGTATGTATTCATTGAGAGAGTTTGTCTTATGAAGTTGAATGTGAGGAGAAATGTTATTTTTAGTGTAACAAACTATGTCTCCAATCCCTTTGCGGTAATATTTCTTGTTCTATGTCAACCACAAGACAAATCCTTCTATGTTAAGGACCTTAGATTCTTCACGCTCCCAAGTTTCAACTAGAAATATAATACCGATTTCACTCGAAATCCAACTTAACATAGGACCTTTGCGCCATGGAAAGCCACACCAGTTCCACAAGAGGATCCAAAATGTCTCAAATTCCTATTTATTATTGTCTTTTTGGTGTCTATCTCTTATAATAGCTTTTCGATTCCTAATTATTGTCCATTTTCCTTCCTTCATGGATTCTTTTACCTTTTGAACTTCCTTTCTTAATTCAACTTGGTCTTCTGGGATGAGATTGTCATTTATAATATGTCTAACCCTTTTGAGCTCAGAGATTTTTTGAGTATGCCATATTTATGATCATTAGAGTTTACTTTGACATGAATCAACCTATCTTTATGTCTGATTATTTTCCCCTCCTCTTTGCTTCTATGAAGCAAGTTGTTTCAATTTGTGATTTATTTTTTAATTCTTCTTTTACTATCGTTAGAAAGTCCTCATCATTTTGCTATTTTATACCAAAAATTCTGAGGTTCAAATCTCTTTTGTTGCACTCATAATCTAACTCTATGAATTTATATGTTTCCTCTTTGATGTATTTTATATCAAATTTACTTTGCAAACTATTTAGGGTCAAATTATTAGTTAGTTTTTCTTCTAGCTCTTTAATATTGTCCCTCGGATTGTGATTTCCTTCTACCTCTCTTTCTTGAATTGATTGTTTCTTTTCTTGGCTATGTTTTTCCGTATCTTATAATCTAACCTCAATTTTTTGCATCTGATCCCCTAACCCCAATATTTGATTGTTTATTTATGTTTAAATGATGTTTTCCAAGGATCTAAACTTATTATCAAGCATTGCCTCTAGCTTTGTTTGAAGTTTGTCTTCTCTCTCTTCTCTTTGTTTTTCTAATGATTCTATATGTTCATAAAGATTATTCAAGGTTAATTTTCTAAGCCTCCCCTTGAGAGGTTTTGGTATCTACAGTGAATTGCTCATATTGTAAAGTAGAGGAAATAAAAAATAGATAAATGATAAAGTTTGAACAACAACAATCACCCCAAAAAAATCATCATTGTTGTATAAGAAACCAATTGCTTATATTAGAAATCACTATAGAGAAATCATTGTGCCTGGATTAAATCACTGTGTTTGTATTAGAAATCACCACAGCAGTATTAGAGATCACCACAACAATCTCCATGCAGAGGAATCACGTACATCGTCGTGTTTGTATCACCGCAAAGAATATTAGAATCATCGTAGAGTATATTAGAAATCAATGTAGAGTTCAAAGATCACCACAAAGAATATTATAAATCACTGTAAAGAATATTAGAAAGCACTCAAGATTTCAAAGATCACCAATGAGTATATTAGAAATCAATGTTGAGTTCAAAGATCATCATGCTTCACCATTGATATTAGAGTATATCACCTTGCTTCACCTTTCAAAAATCAAGGCAAAGTGTGTACACAAGTATACAAACATCAATATTAATAATACAAAATATGAGTATGTAATAAATTCTTACATAATAAATAATATAACAAATTAAATTAAAGCAGGGCTATGATTAAATACCTAATGTATAAGAACAAGATAAATAACATAGAGGACTAGAGGCTTCCAAAGATTGTTTCAAACTCTAGTCCAAACCACTTAAGAAAGTCTTGGGTAAATCATTGAGGAATAAAGGAGAATCTCACTCTATAAAATAAAAGTAAATATTATACAATATTAAAAATATTATTACATCTAAATTTAAGCAGAAATTGTGGTGCAATAAAGAATTAGAGGATAGAGGAAAATTAAGATATTATAAGGAGGTGATCCCTAATGTAGAAGATAAAAAATATCTCTTTGTTAATTAAGATACTATAAGGAGATGATTTACCTAATGTAGAAAATCAAAAGTAACTTTGTTTTGACTAACTTAAAGAATAAAATCTACATTGTTAAAATAAAAAGAAATTTTCACCAACTTCACATTAATTCTTTTAAAATATTTGTTGCAATATCAATCTTCCTAATATTTGAATTCATCAAAACTATAGTGATTCAGAAACACTTCTCTTCAAACTTTTTAAACAAAGAAATAAAATTCTAAAACAAATAAAATAATTCCTTACTTATAAATCAAATTTAATCTCAATATACTTTAACCATCATCATATCTACTTTTATTTTGAAAAATTAATATCCACTTTATTTTAGAATTAATTAATAATATTACAATAAATTAAAATTTAATATCCACTTATAATCATATCATATTATACTCTTAAAATAAATTAATAATATTATAATAAATTAAAATTTAATATCCACTAATAATCATATCATATTATACTCTGGATATAATGCACAAAATTTGTTTTTTCTCCAAAAACGATGTGAAAAATCAAAGAGAATAGATACTATATAAAAGTCCCCTCAGTGTGTGACTCTTATTCGTAACACATAGTATAAACGTGACTTTTTGGCATTTTTACGATTTCACTAAAATCTATCAGTGAAAATATTAAAAAAATCAAATATTTAGACAATACCTTTAGTAAGATAACTAAGCATGTGATTGGCATGATATAATGTACCATGAGAATCATGATAACAATGAAAAACAACATAAACATCATCAATCATATGAATAAATAAATAAAAATATAATGTACCATGAATAAATAATAAAGATATAATGTACCATGAGAATCATGATAACAATGAAAAACTAAGTAAATAAAATAAATGATATGAATAAATAAAATCAATGATATGAATAATAAAAATATATATTATAGTGTGTTATTTAATGATAATTTTTAAATTATTTAATAAAATATTTAGTAGATTAACAAAATTTATTAATAAATTAATTAATGAAAAATATAACTCTATAATCAATGGATATTGCTTTAATTGATTTATATTGTATTTATTTTTTAAATAGATACTAATTTATTATATGATTAATTTATCACGTTATGAAAATTGTCAATGGTATGTTTTTACCAAACTCTTGAATTTTTTAGTAAAAAGTTAAATTTAAAGACACCTTTGAAAATCTAACAACAATTTTTAGTTAAAACTAACTTTCACCTAAAAATACTAATTTTCAGTCTAGTTAATAGTTGGGCAGAAAACTTGTAACTATGATACTTTTCAGAAAAGTATGTGTTCACTTCAACTTGGGGAGGAGCAAAATCCCTAAAAAACTGTAAACCTAATTTCTAAACTAGTATCAACATTTTCATAATTGAATCTACTTTCAATTGATACAATTCGTATTCAATTTAATTGTTTTTTTGTAATTTTAGTTAATTTTATAAAAACATGTCTACATGTTATTTTTAGATGACATAATAATTCAGTAAAATGAAAAATCAATATTTGCAATAATACACACTCAAACATTATAGAAAAAATATATTACAAAATCTTTTACTGTCCTCTTTAAAAAAATATTTTTAAATTTTACTTTTAAATAAAATTTAAAATAAATATATGATGTTAATTTTAAAATCTTCATATTTTTTAAATTAGTCAAATTCAAAAAATGTAGTAATTATAATACTCATACTTTAAAATATATATACATATGTGGTTCAAATAATATTACAAGGTGATAGACTCATTTAACTTTTTACATTAACATGGAAGAGAGATTTATACAAAGAGTTTAACACTCCTCATTTATTACCCTTTTACCTAATACTAATTTGAAATTCTAAGTCTACTAGAGCTAGGGCCAAGGAGATGGAAGCCCTCTAGTAATATGGGTCAGATAATGATTTTTTTATCCAAAGAAACAAACATCTAAGATGATAGTTTATTGTTTGTCATGGTAAGTTTTCAAATAGAAATCATTCAATATGTTGTTGGAAAATTTAAGAGATATTTTGGTATATTTTTGGAAAATTTAAGAAATATTTTGGTATATTTTTAAATAGTATTATATAAAAAAGTAAATAATATATTAAATTATTTAATGTAATAAAAAATATTTATAAAAAAAATATATATAGTTTTTGGAGTTGAAAAGGGATGATATTTATATTAAGAAGGAAGTGGATTGTTTGGATTGGTCAACAACTAAGTTTGGAGGAACTATACAAGTAGACTAGGTTATATTGCTGCTTTGTTTTGGAGTGAAAGTGGTGGTGGTCTAAACTCAGTAAGATAAGAGCTCCCAAAAAATCTATCATACGCATATTGACTTTGGAAGTCCTTTAAAAGAGCTATGTATAAGGGCATGTTGAAATTTGTATTATTGATGTCAAAGGATTAATGTTGTCATTAATGTTATATTACAGCATTACAATACACAACATTTCCAAAATATATATATATATATATATATATATATATATATATATATATATATATACTAAAAAACGGGTGCATGTGAAAAAAAGGAATTGATTATTTAATTAATGGACTTGTCTCTTCATGAAAAGCTATGAAAAAATATAAAAAAAGAAAGTATTGAAAGAAAGTGAGTGAGTTAAAAATGGATGATCAAAGATTGAATATCATTACAAAAGGGAAGAGTTATGAAATCAGTGTCAGGTCAACGTGGCATTTTCGCAATAACTTATATTATGGGGCATTTCAGACCTTCAAATTTTGAAGAGACGAAGAAGAGATCTTGGTGTACGTGTGGTAAAAATTTCAAATGCTAATTCTCTAAACTTTCAAAGATATGCCCTGTGGAATTAAGGGTTCATGAATGCTCATGAACTTAGTTTCAAAAAGGTTAGCTTGATACTTTCATTATAACTTATTTTCTGAGATGTTTCAAACCTTGAAATTTTGCAGAGATAGAGGAGAGATCTCTGGGTAGATGTGGTAAAAATTTCAGATTTTAGTTTGCTATACTTTCAAGGATATGCTCTGTGGAAGTTAGAGTTCTTGAATGCTCCTCAAATCAGTTTCAAACAGGTCAATTTGACATTTTCATTATAACTTCTTTTATGGGACTCTTCAAACTATGAATTTTTTACATAACAGAGGAGACATACAAAAGTAACTCAAATAAAAATTTCAAATGTTGGTTATTTGTACTTTCTGAGGTTTGTCCTGTGCAAGTTAGGTTTTTAGAATGGTCCTAAGATCAGTTTTAAACAGGTCAGTTTAGCATTTTCACTATAACTTATTTTCTAGGACTCTTCATACTGTGAAATTTTTAAAGAATAGAAGAGACATACAAAAGTACCTCAGGTAAAAAATTTAGATGTTGGTTCAATGCACTTTCTAAGATATGTTCTGTGCCAGTGAGGGTTTTTGAATGGTCATGAGATCAGTTTCAAACAGGTCAACTTGGCATTTTCACTACAACTTCTTTTCTACGACTCTTCAAACCATGAAAATTTCAGAGAACAGAGGAGACATATAGAAGTATCTCAGGTAAAAAATTTATAATCATATTTTGAAAATTGGATACGCGACATGTTGTACAAGTTCGTTCTTAGGAAGAGGCCCAAAACAACAGGCTTTGGGAAAGTTACCATTTGAAAATTCAAATTTTGGTCAGACCTGGTAAAGGTAGAAGTAGTGAGTGGACCTGGTGAAAGCAGAAGCAGTGAGTAGACCTAGTGAAGGCACAAGCAGTGAGTAGACCTAGTAAAGGTAGAAGTAGCGAGCAAACTCGATAAAGGTTGGTGCAGCTTACACAAGGAGATTGATGTCTTTTGTTAAATTAGTGCTTAGCGGTGGGGATTGGTGTTTACGAAGATCTGTAAGAGTAGGTCAAGGTGCCGCTCAAACAAAGAGATTGGTGTCTTTTGCTAAGTTGGTGCTTAGTGGTAGGGATTGGTGTCTCTAGTAGATTGGTGTCTACAAGGATCTGTAAGAGCAAATTGGTGCCTACCACGATTTGTACCAGTGGAAATTGGTGTCTCCAGTAGGTTGGTGCCTACAAATATTTGTAATAGTGGGTTGGTGCATACAAAGAATTATAAAAAGAAGTTTTGTGGTTTTCTCCCGAAAAAAGTTTCCACATAAATCTTGTGTTCCATGTTCTGCAGTTAATAAATATTTAATGTGATTGTTTTCTTATGGTTGATGATTGTTTAAAAAATAAAAAATTGTTCTTATATTAATTTACCCTCTCCCTCTACCTCCCCCTCCCAATATAAGTGTGTTCTCAACATGGCCTAGATATTGTATTTTACTTAAAAATTGTGAAAAAAACATCCTACATTTGGTCATATTCCTTTTACTTGCCATGTATCGCTGGATATTAACAAGACTTATGGTCTTAAAAATGTTTGGTCTCGGGACATTGTAAAACATTGCTTATAGATTTAAGCTCAAGGATCTCAGAACAATTCCAGTGCTTGTACTTTAAAGCATATGGCTAGTTCGTAATGCACCTTTGTTCATAAGCATTTCAGTGTTTGTACTTTAGGACATATGGCTAGTTCCTAATGCACTTTTGTTTGGATCTAATACTTATACTAAGTTTATGAATCTTAGATCAATGTTGGCAAGTGTAAAAGGACTCAATAAGTTCCAAATTTATGGTGTTTGATGTTCATGATTAAGGTAGATTCTAGATATTACTACAACATTTGGCTATACAATTAAAAGACAATAAATCATTATTTGAACTAATCACTTTTACTAGCATGTAAAGATAACACAAAGTTGTTGCCTACCCATGTTGTAAACAATGTCTACTTCATGATCATGGGTTTCTTTCAATTGAAAAGAGTTCCTTGATATTTTTCAGACAAACACCTAGATAATAAGGGGTTTTTAAAAAGTCTTTGAATCAGTGGCTAAACATTTGCAGTGGCTAAACATTTGGACATACTTAGTAGTTTCCCATATATAAGATGAAAAATGGCAGACATATAAATAATGGGAAAAAAATTTAGACTTGGAAGATTACTAGTTAATCCCCTTTTGTTATATTCTGTGCTGCCCGACACATAAAGAAGTGTGTTCTATATTCTGTCTAACATATAAAATGTGATGTTTTGTGATTAAAGAAAAAACACCACTAACAAAAACTCTTCAGAACAATACTGTCTTAGACAGATGGGCATATTTCTCCTCTCATTGCTTCTACATGGCATTCGCCATTAGGACATGAAGCCCTTTGGACCATCACAACAGACAGGCAAAGTCTTCCTGTTGTAAAAGGCAAACAACCACAGAAAGCTGCATGAAATGTATTTAAAATTATATCAGACCCTTGTTCCTGATTTCGACCTTGATGTTTCACGTGTGGAGTTCGAATATTTGAGACCTTCATCAGTTATGTGAACTTATTATGTATCCCGGAATATCACGAGCTTGAGATGAATAGCGAACAGTTTTAATCTGGGTTTCTCATGCTTAATAGACCTTTTAGGTTAGGCCTGAGTGGGACTGGTTATGAATAGTACTGGCCCCAGCGACTGTAGTTGGTGCCATTGAATGATTATATATATAATTTGTTCCTCTCAGAGTCATTAGTTAGCACGAAAATGCAGTACTCTCCCCAGCGAGAATAGCGACTGGAGTCCGTACCATTGTATGATTAACACCCTATAGTCGTTAATTACGACGAAAATACAGTACTACACAATAGCAGACTGTAGCTGGTGAGTCGTGACATTGAAGGATTGACAATATATATATATATATATTCCTTAATATCGACCGTAAATATATTTCGAGTATTTTTATTAAAAAAGCAGTTTGCCTCAAATGAAGCGACCATGGCACTCAGAAAAATCAAATCAAACTAATTTAAAAAGGGAAAAATGCCCATTAGCCCTAACCAACGCTGCCCCTTTGTACAGCAACTTAATACTTAAGTACTTAGGAATGAGGAAAAAGAAACAGCGTAGACTGACCTTCAGCTTATCTTTTCGTTGGTGAAGCAACTTAGCAGCACCTAGCAGCATAGCGACATGGGCATCATGGCCACATGCATGCATTTTCCCAGAGTTTTTGCTCTTGTGCTCCCATTCCACTTGTTCCTTCATGCCACAAACAAACTAGTTTAAATTGGTTATAAAAAATTTGGTTAAAAATTAAGAAGAATTGCAACTAGAGAAGAATGGTGCATGTCGGAATGGCTGTTGCATAAACTGTGTCTGTTTGGGTATGGTGTACTGTACATTGAAAATGAACCTCAACTCATACCAACCTAAACCAGATCTTGCACTTTGCAAATATATGGATATGTGATGCATTGTAAATTGAAAATGAACATCAACTCAAACCCACCTAAACCAGATCTTGCACTTTGCAGATATATGGGTATGTGGTGCATTGTATATTGAAAATGAACATCAGCTCAAACCCACTTAAATCAGATCTTTCACTTTGCACAATATGGATATATGGTGCATTGTACATTGAAAATGAACATCAGCTCAGGCCCACCTAAACCAGAGCCTTGCACATTGCAAATATATGGTGCATTGTACACTGAAAATGAACATTAGCTCAAACCCACTTTGCTATAGAGGATGCCTCTTTAAAATATATATGTCAATCATATCAGATTAGGTTTTAGATGCATATGGGTAATAGAAATATAATAGTTTAAACCCTCTAGCATGGAATATTTGTATGTACATTGCCTTACAAAACGAACTCCAAAAAAAAATAAGGCAGGCTCACATGGCTTGTCCTGGGTAACAAAGGAGAAGTACTGAAGAGAAGAAGAATGCAGAGGAGTTTATACTTGCAAAGGAAGGGCGTCCATTTGGGCTATGAGAGCAACCACAGGCTGAGGCCGAGGCAGTCCAGATCCATGAATGTGAGCCACCACACCCGTCTTTGCATACGGCCATTGATATGACACCCCCATTCTGTCCAACTCTCGTCTGATGAGAGCGCTGGTGTTGTATTCCTCGAAGCACAGTTCTGGGTACTCGTGAATGCTCCTCCTTACCCACTTCAACCATTCAATCTCGTCCCTCGCAGCCTTCAGCAGCTCTTGGGAGTAATCTGCTGCTGCAAGGACTCCATCTCCATTGTCGGAGCAAGCGAATGAAAAAGATTTAATGAATGTTAATGTAGCGACAACAGTGAGTATGAATCTGAAATCTAAGAGCGAGGGCATCCTTCCTTTCAGAATTCCTGCGCTGTGCCGCCTCACTGTCTCTAGGTTATTTGAGAATCGCTCCTTATAAGGGAGGCCACCGGGACAACAAAGTGAAACACGTGGTTAACGTGAACAGAAATGGATAGCGACTCAGCGAGTGGGCCCCGTGTCTTGTTACAAAATAATTTGAATAGGTCAGAGGGGACTCGACATTACGCTGATCTTGTGGCAGGAGGGTCACTTTGGGCCATGGTTGGAATTTAATCTTGTGGTCAGAGACTCAGAGGGTTACTTTGGTACTGGATGGAAGTTGATGGATAAAATGTTTATTATTTTGTAAGAAAAATATATTTGAAAATTTTACAACTTTGTTTAATTTTTTTGGTATTTTTCATTAGAATTATGTTGTATAAATTTGGGTGTTGTAAAATTTAAGTTAAATATTAAATTGGTATTTCAGATCTCCTTTCCTTTTTATGATATAATGGATTTTTTTCAAATAGTAATTTGGATTTGAATTTATAATTTTTTAGGATAAAACACTTGTTCTTAAATTACCAATTTAAATTATGATGAGTTTAATTTATTAATAAAAAAATGATATTATAATTAAATGTATAATGTTACTTATAAGTGTTTTTTTTTTACTTTTACTTTTAGATTTGAATTTATATTTTTTTAAGGATAAAACACGTGTTCTTAAATTATCAATTTAAATTATGATGAGTTTAATTTATTAATAAAAAAATGATATTATAATTAAATGTATAATGTTACTTATAAGTGTTTTTTTTTTACTTTTACTTTTTCAATATTGAATACTTCCTTCTTCAATGTCTAAATCAAGCTGGATGATAAAAATAAATTATCTTCCAATTATGGATTTTTCTTTTACTTTTTTTTTATTAAGTTTTTGAATATTGAATACTTATTTTTTCTTCCAATTATGGATTTCTCTTTTACTTTTCATTTTTTTAATTAAGTTTTTGAATATTGAGTACTTTCTTTTTCAATGTCTGATTTTAATGATGTTTCTACCCAACAAAATTCATGACACTGTTTTTTTTGGGTACAACAAATTTTGTTTGTTTGTTTTTGTAGTGAAATTTATATGGAGTTTGAAATGTTTTTAGATGAAAATTATAAAAATTCAAAATATTAATAAAATTAATAATTAAAAATAAATGCAAATTTCAATTTTGTTTAGATTAACAATTTTAATTAAAATTTAAATAAAAATTTAAAAGATGAAACTCAAATTTTATACATATGTTTATTAAAGTTTTATTAATTTTAATTAAATTTAAATTTCAGAAATTTTATCCAAATTTAAATAATTACAATTAAAAAAATTTATATTTCATATTAATCATTAAATAATATTCAAAATAAAATCAAATCTACTTTTTACATAATTATATTAAGATGGATTTTCTTTTCTTAATAAAACATAAAACTTTGTTTGTTTTGAACAATTCAATTATAAACCTAACCTTAATAAACTTTACCTTATTTTTTTTTTAAATTTATTTTCTAATTCAATTATAAATCTAACCTTAATAAACTTTACCTTATTTTTTTTTTAAATTTATTTTCTAATTCATTTTGAGTATGTCTTATAAAATGTAATTTTTGTTTTAATTAAATTTTTTAATGTTTTTATAAAAATATTTATTAATTTGTGAATAAATTTATTGAATTTCAATTTTATTTTAAAGAATTGTTTTGATAAATTTATTATTCTTTTTAAATTTTTGGAATTTTATAATTACGCCGAAAGGAGTATACCTATTGAAGATGGGCATAATTAATCACCTTTTAATCTAAAATTCTAATCCAATGGCTAACAATTGAAGATGCCGGCATATTCTTAGTCGTCCTCACAAATCAATGAATGTGATTTACTCTTCATAACTTCCTTCTATTTTTGAATGCATCAGTTACCCTGTTTATGATTGCCACGTTTAACTCATTAACCTTTGGAATTACTACATTTGAAATTAACTTTTAGATTTCCTCAACTTTATATGTGTTTCAGATGTCCGCGAGGAAGCTTTGGCATTGCCTTTCGACGTTCACCAACCACTTTGCGATGTGTTAGTTTATGATATTTTAAAATACTAAAAAACTTCTAAAAGCAAAACTCCATAAGCAACACATAATTAATAAATATTTTTAATCAAAATATTAACATGATTTCAAAATTCCATAAAATTTAAGATGGATTTTTTTTTTGAAAAAAGTAAAAGGAAATGGTTGAAAATTTCAAAGATTGAGTTAATTAGAATTAGATTTTAGATTTATGGAATTTTAATCCAAAAGAAAAAGTGAATGGTTGAAAATTTCAAAGATTTAGTTAATTAAAATTAGATTTTAAAAAACATTTTACTTTTGTAAAAAAATTGGATTTTAAAAATATAATATATTTCCAGAAAACAATGTATGAGAGATTATGAAACGTCCAACATTTGGACTAGACACTCTATCCATCCTTAAAAACAGAAAACGTCAAAAAATTATAAATATTGACTATATTTAAGCACATCAAATTTCAACACTGATTGGATCTCCCTATCAAACTCACAACCAACTGCTGTAGAACTTCTAGAAACATTGGCCATCTGTCAATTGGGTATTTGCCAACATTATGATCATACTTGTCTCCAGCTTTTTGATACGGACTGACTGTGCAGTTTTTTGCAGATCAATTACGCATTTCGGAGATTTGCACTGAATTTTTAGGGTGGCTATGCTTTGAGCCTTTTTGACTTTATGACTAGGAAAATACTAAATTATTATTTCTTTATTTGTGACAACAAAGTTGGTGAATTATTATGTTTTTATTTATGGCGTTAATAATATTATTAAATTAGTAATGGGAATGAGCGTCTGGTGGGTCCATACTTTTTCGTGCATTCTAAATGTGAAGAGACGTTTATTAGCTCGTGGAAGCTGTTTTTAACGTTATTAAAAACGGATTTAAAAAATAATTTAGTATAATAAAAAAATTATTTTAATTACATTAGAACAGGATAAATAAATGATATCGAATACATGTTTTTTCCAAACGTCATTTTATAAGTTTTTTTAAAGCAAACATGAGAGTTTAAAATATGTAACAGTAGTTGTCATTTAGGTATATTTTAAAAGGAAGTGTTTCTTCACATTGTAAATGGTTCTTGAGTAAATGTTGTTGAGAATCACATTTTATGAATCATGTATAAAATAAAATCATATCATTATTATATTTGATTAACCGTTTAGTTTATAAAAATTATAATTATTTTGATATTTTGATTTGGACTATGTTTAAATATAAAAATGATATTTTCAAGAATATTTAGTTGGAATCTTAATGGGGCAAAGGGTCCATAGTAGAATAATAATAGATGAGACTATTTAATGTAAGGTGGATTAGGTTCACTATGTTTGTTATAAGGTCTTAGTATTGAATAATATAATGGGGCCTTATTAAATAAGTAGTTAGGAAGTTGTTATGATTAGGGTTTTCTTGTCAGTTATAAATAATGATGAAGTCATGGTTGTGAGAGGTGTGGAGTTTTTTTTTGGAGTTTAGTTCATTAAGAGGTCACCCAACTTTAAGGGTATTTTGATATAATAAGTAAAGGGAGTTTTCTATGGTATTCTTGGATATCTTGTATGTGAGAGTATTTTGAGATCCAAGATACATAACAAGTGGTATTAGAGTATTAGAGCTCTTTCTTGGGCCAAAAAAGACTATTCTTTTTTTTCCTAATTTGCAAGTTTTCAAAGGGAAAAAGAAGGTTGCAACACTCAAATCAATTATTGTAGCTTTGTGAGCATAATTTGAAGAAACTAGCTATATATATGAGTTCCTCTTGGAAAATGAAGGTCAAGAAGTGAAGATATCACTTATTTAAAATAAGTTATTTTAGGATTTTTTCGTGATGGCCACATGCACTACAGAGTAGATATCTTTTGATAGGGTGCTCAGATTTCCACCAATACAACACCCTTGGAAACATGATTTTGGGGGCTTTGATTTGATATATTATATGTTATGCTTCTAATCAATATGAAGTGCACTACAATCCTCACGAATTTCCACTCTCAAACCCTAACATAAGTGAAGGATGGTAGTGTGGTGGAACATACCACGGGAGGAACTAATGTTGATGGAAAAATCTCTCCAAGATATGTATCAGGGATACCAAGTATTGAAAGCAATACTCGATAAATTTGAGTGGACCTGTATTATTGGTATCACATACCCTTTCATCAATGAAGAGTATAACCGAGAAAGATATGTCTGGTATGATTTAGAGGATGCTTGTGATCACTGGTACATGGATAGTCGCCATTTCTGGAATGACAACTACTTTCACCTTCTATTTGATGACTCTACTCTACCTTATGTAGAGAACATCATGGAGGGAAGTCAAAAGCCAGTTATAATTGCAAGTTTTCGTCTTGTTTATTCTCCAATAGTAGTGTGCCTTCCAAATCCACATTCGACCTTTTGCACTTATGTGGAAAATATTTTTGATATGGTTAGATATATATATTTGGATCCACATGATCATGTTAGGCATTTGGAGCACCATTCTTAGCTAGGTATTGATCTTAGGTATACCCAGTGGGGAGTCAGCATGAGCTCTTAGACCTTGAACCCAAGTATTTGGATGAACTCCTTAGATTAATTTAGTATTTCAGTTCGTACTTGTACATGGGACACTAGGTACTTCATAATGGTGGCTAACACTCATGCATGGGACCTAATTTTATGGTGGAGCTTGTTGGACTATTTTAGCTTGGTGGCTAGCATTTGGACATGGGACCCTGGTCCTTTGGCTTATTTCACCATTGTGGTCAACACTCGTCCATAGGACCTTGGTTTATGGTTATACCTCATCTCAACAAGCGTTGAGGGAAACTCTTTTCTAAGGGGGGTGGAATGTTTGGATCCTCCCCATGGGTGTAACGAGGAGCCAAAGGGCCCATAGTAGAGTAATAATAGTGGAGGTCATTCAATGTAAGGTGGACTAGGTCCATTATGCTTGTTATTATTAAATAAGACCCACTATGGTAGTTAGTATTGAATAAATATAATGAGGCATCATTAAAGAAGGTCCATTAAGTAGTTTGGAGGTTGTTATGATTAAGGTTTTCTTGTTAGTTATAAATAAGGATGGAGCCCTCCTTATGAGAGGTGTGGAGTTTTTTTATTTGAAGCTTAGCTCATTAAGAGGATACCCAACCATAAGAGGAAAGTGAACATGAGTAGATTCCTTCCATAAAAGGATCATTGCAAGGTGTTGCCCCATCTTAAGGGTATTTTGATATAATCAAGTGAAGGGAATTTTCTGTGGTATTCTTGGATATCTTATACGTGAGAGAATTTATAGATCTAAGGTACATAATGGTGGACCTATTCCACCTTACATTAAATTACCTCCACTATTATTACTCTATTATGGTCCCTTCAACCCCCCATTGCACCCATAGGGAGGATCCCAACATTCCATCCCCTTTATAAAAGTGTTTCCATCAACACTTATTGTAAGGAGGTATAACCATAAACTAAGGTCCCATGGATGAGTGTTGACCACAATGTTGAAGTAAGCCAGAGAACCAATGTCCCATGTACAAGTGTTAGACACCATGTTGAAATAGTCCAGCAAGCTCCACCATAAACTTGGGTCCCATGTACAAGTGATAACTTCCATGTTGAAGTAGTCATTGTCCCATGTGCAAGTACCAACTGTAATATTGAAGTAATCCAAGGAGCTCATACATAAACCAAGGTCCCAGGTCCAAAAGCTAATGCTTGCTCCCCACGTGATATACACAAGATCAATACCTAGCTGAGAATGGTGCTCAAAATGCCTAACATGATCACGTGGATCCAAATATATAGATCAAGCCATATCAAAAGAATTGTCCACATAAGTGTAAAAGGTTGGATATGGATTTGGAAGGCACACTACTATTGAAGAATAGGCAAGTGGAAAATTGGGATTCTTAACTAGCTCTTGAATTCCCTCCATGATGTTCTCTACATAAGGTAGAGTGGATTCAACAAATAGAAGGTGATAGTAGTTTCCATCCCAAAAATCACAGTCATCAATGTACCAGTCATCACAAGCATCCTCTAAATTATACCAGGTATATCTTTTTCAGTTATACTCTTAATTGATGAAATGATATGTGGTACTAATAATGAAAGTCTCCTCAAATTTATCAAGTACCTTTGCCATATCTTGGTATCCCTTATACAGATCCTAGAGAGTTTTTATCAGCAACATTCATTCCTCCCATGGGCTTGTTCCATCACATTGTCATTCTTCACTTTTGTTAGGGTTTGAGAGTGGAAATTGCAAGGGGCGTAGTGCACTAGATATTGATCGGAAGCATAACATATAATATGTTAAATAATAGACTCAAACATCCTATTTCCAATGGTGTTGGTCTAGCAACAATTTGAGCAACAGTGTTGGTCTAGCAACAATTTGAGCACCCTGTCAAAATATATATGCTCCATAGTCCATGTGGCCATCATGGAAAAACCTTAAAATAGTTGATTTAAAATTAACAATATCTTCACTTACCAAATTTTGATTTGGGTGATTTTCTGAGAGGAACTAAGATATATAATTTGTTTCTTAAAATTCTTCTAATAAATCTACAATAATTGATTTGAGTTTCGCGACCCTCTTTTTCCCTTTGACAACTTGAAATATAGGGGGGGGGATCTTCTTTTTTGGCCTAAGAAAGAGCTTTGATGCCACTTGTTATGTACCTCAGATCTAAAAAATGTTATCTCTCACAAGATATCCAAGAATAAGCTATTAAATCTCTTTTACTCGATTATATCAAAATATCCTTAAGGTAGGGAAACACTACCACAAAAATTATTGGTCGCAATGAGATACGTGGAGAATAACACTACCACAAAATATTTGGTGGTCCCATGGTTCAAACTCTTAACATGGCCAACTTAGAGAACCAACAATAGGTCGCACTGGCTCTAATACCACTTGTTATGTACCTTAGATCTGAAAATTGTCACATAAGCAAGATATCCAAGAATACCATAGAAAAATCTCTTTAGTAGATTATATCAAAATACCCTTAAGGTAGGGCAACACCTTACAATTATCGTTTTATGGAAGGAATCCACTCATGCTCACTTGCCTCTTAAGGTTTGGTGACCTCTCAATGAGCTAAGCTCCAAATACATAAAACTTCACACCTCTCATAAGGAGGACTCCATCCTCATTTATAACTAACAAGAGAATCATAATCATAATAACCTCCTAACTACCTAGTGGACCTTCTTTAATGAGGCCCCACTATATTTATTCAATACCAACTAACATAGTGAGCCTTATCTAATAATAACAAGAATAATGGACCTAGTCCACCTTATATTGAATGGCCTCCACTATTATTACTCTATTATGGGCCTTGTTCCCCCCACTACACCCCTAGGGAGGATCCCAACTAAATATTCTTGAGAATATCATTTTTATATTTTTATACTTAAACATAGTCAAAATCAAAGTATCAAGGTAATTATGGTTTTTGTAAGCTAAAAAGTCCTTTAATGTAATTAAATTATGAAATTGGGTAAAATTATATCTTTTATTATTAAGAGTGGGACATTAGGGAAGATCCGAACTAAATATTCTTAAGAATATCATTTTTATATTTTTATATTTAAACATAGTCAAAATCTAAGTATCAAGGTAATTATGGTTTTTGTAAGCTAAAAAGTCCTTAAATGTAATTAAATTATGAAATTGGGTAAAATTATATCTTTTATTATTAAGAGTGGGACATGCTAAAAGAAAGTGGTGTTCATCCTCAACTTTCTTTATATCACAAATTTTACAAATACGTAATTTTAATATGTGTTGAAGTTGGTCAAGTAACTAGTTTAAGATGTAAGTTATGAGCATTAGTTATAATTTTAACAAGGGCAATAGCTGCAAAGCATTTTTGTCCCTGCCTCAAGATTATGTTTATGTTTTGTGTAGTTTAAGATTATTTTTATGTTTTCTATGAAATTTCATAGAATCCCTTATTTGGGTGGAATATCATATTTTATGTGGAACATCATAAACTCCTCAATTAATGCAAAATCAACCACAATATTACACCCATAACCTAGAGAAAAATTAATATTGAATTATTATATTTTACAACATAATAAAAAGTAAAACTATATAAACAAAACTCTTTAAACTAACTATTTGAAATTATTTTAGAGAAACAATTTAACAAGTTTAAAAAACAAATTTCAATACATAAAAAATATATGCATAATTTATCAAAAAAGCATGGTTAAAGAATAAGAATTTAAATAACAACTCTATTATAAATGTTTTTAAACATTAAAAAATGGATATATTGTTTGAATAAGCTAAGATTTATACAAAGAAGCTTTATGCCCTTTCGTACCCCTCGGGAAAATGGGCGGGAAGGAATTTTGAAAACCTACAACTCCATGGAGCTTGCCACTAATGGTGTCGAGGTTTACCCGACGATTTGGTTCCTTCCTTGTCGTGTTTTTTGCTTACTAGAGTGTAGTGGTAGCATTGTGTTTCTTGAGTGAAGTGGAAACTTGGTGATTTAGCTACTGTTGTCACTTTTTGTTGATGGTCAGATGCTTGGTTTTTTTTTTTTTTGGAGGAACCTTTAGGTAGGTGTTATCTCCTTGTTTGGCGGGGTATTTGGCACATCTAGAGGCTCGAAAGTTGTTTCAATACTCTGTCATGTCCATACTAGATTTGATAGAGTATTTAACTCACCCTATCTTCACGTACTGATTGCATTAACTGTCATTACTCCGATCTCAACTTTTACTGGACCCGTGGCTTAGATTTATCTTCACTCCCAAGGTGCCTTAAGTGTGGTTTTCTAGGTGGTGAGTTGTAATACTTTGAGTGACTAGATGACGGAGGAGGTTGTCAGTGCACTCATGAGTGCGGCTGATGAGGAGGCTTGGGAGAGGGCGGGCCTATTTGACTCAGCCCCTTCACACTTTTCCCCAGAACTTCGCACCAGTGGAGAGTTATTGCCCTCGAATCTGACGCCTCCTTTGGCTCTTTCTCCTACTCACTGAAAGGTTCCTCCACCATTTGTTAGTTTGTCAGTTTTTAGTGCTCGAAAAACAACTGCTTTCAACGTGGGTTGTGTTTCACGTTCGTGTCCAAAAGGAGGTTCATTGCAGGCCACTGGTTTTATTGTGGATACTAAGCCTGAGCCGAGTCTCCGAAGACAAAACGCTTGGAAAGCATGGCCACCAAATAGGTCCAGAAGGAAAATGATATTGGGTGATGACCTTGGTCTGGAAGAAGCGACAAATCTTGCATTGAATGCCTTGGTTGGGAGGTTTTCATATCATCGCAGGTGTATCACACCTCTCTATAGTTGGGTTAAGACTCACTGGTTCCCTATTTTTGGCTATGTTCCAGCAGTATTTTACCTTCTGCGAGGATGGTTTGGTTTTAATTTTCGTTCTCTGGAAGATGCTGCTAAGATTTTAGAGGGATTGTGGCCTTACGATGGTGGTAATATCATGCTAAAAAACTGGCGGCTCTCTTTTGACCCTGCACAGGACTACTTCCAGTTTAGACATTTGTGGGTTCTTTTACCCGGTCTTCCACTCAATTTCTGAACCTTAAAGGCTCTAATAGTGATTGGAAACTCTATAGGTCGTTTCATTGGTGTGGATGAACAAGAACTTGGTGCACCAGATAGGAAGTTGGGTCGAGTTTTAGTTGAGGTGGGCATCCACTCAGGGCTGCTGGAGACACTTGATATTCAGTGGAGGGACTAGCTATTTTCACAGAGGATGGATTACGTTGGCCTACCCTTTCGTTGCTCTTTGTGCCGTAAGACTAGACACTTGAAAAATTTATGTCCGGGCTTGGTAGATGAGGAGGAGTTTGAATCTTCTCGCCTTCGGAAGTCCCCCAGTTGTCATTCGCCTGTTGTGGATTCCATTGTTCGATATTTTCCTATGTTCGAGACACAGGAATCCCCACCTACTTTGGACGTTGATACTCTTACAGGTAAGCTCAGGTCCTTTTGTCCTATTTTGTATCATTCTCTGACCTCTCTAGAAAAGAATGTTCTGGATGATTTTTGTCCTATGTCTGGACAGACTGTACAACCCTATTTACATGTTCAGACTTCTATGGTAGACCTTGGGAGTTTAGGTTTTGGTGATCCTAGTCACTCGGGGACTATGCCTCTGTCGGTTAACCCTCTTTCTAGTCCTTCCCAGGAAGGGACTTTGATGACTTTTTTAGTTCCAAACAACTTACATAGGTCGAGCCATCAATATGATGGTTGCACTGTACACTCGAAAGTTCGTCCTTATGAGGATGAGGAGGGGGTTGAGGAATCTGTTATACTCTTGAATTTTAGAGAGGAGGATCTGGATGATTGTCCGTTGGTGGAGACACTTGAAACTTTGGTACCTCATCTTTGAGAGGCGGGGGCTCCTGTTCCACTAGTCACCTTCCAAGGAAATTATGTTATTCATTCACCTTTACCGACTGATTTGTCCTACAATCTGGGGAAAGGTAGTGGGGATACTGGACCCACTTATGCTTGGTCTAGAGGCTTTGGTTTTGAGACCTCTCCCATAAAGACGAGGAGTGCCCAAAAGAAATCCACACTCTCTGTTGTTACTCATGAGTCTAATACTTCTACTGTTTCCATTATTGGGGCGCTTAGAGGATTAAAATCCCTTGCACAGGCTAAAATATGATCCTACTCTCGTTAAATGTCAGAGGGGTGCGAGGATCCCTAAAATCTGCCTTCGTCCGTAGATTACTCACAAAAATCAAACCCGATATTAGTTTTTTACAAGAGACATTGGTTGTTGAGGACAAGGCTCGACTGTTTATGCAAAATTTGTTCCTAGTTGGTTTATGTGTGCTGTCAGTTCGGTAGGTACCTCGGGAGGTCTCCTAGTGACTTGGGATCCTAACAAGTTTACCCTGGACCCTACTCTTTGTGGTGGGGGCATTTTACTCTCGGACATTTCCTTAGAAAATAATAGGGCTGTAAATTTTATAAATGTGTATGGTCCATGTAACGACAGACTTTTATTTTGGGATTGATTGGCGTCAATCAGATTGTTAGCTACTAAAAACTTGATCCTTGCAGGAGATATGAATTTCACCACTGGTGCAGATGAAGTTTGTGCCTCAGCAACACACCTAGATCGACATGTTGAATATTTTCTAGATTTGATCAAGGATCACTCTTTGGTCGATTTGGCTCCAGATACTTTGGTCCCTATTTGGAGGAATGGTAGAGCAGGGGGCACAGGAATTGTTAAAAGGTTGGATCGTGCTCTGGTTTCAGAAAGCCTATTGTTGGAGGCTGGGAATTATCGGTCATGGGTTGAGCTTCCTTACATTTCCAATCATGCACCTGTGATAGCACAATTTGATTTCAATCAGGTACAGGTGGCCTTTCCATTTAAGTTAAATCCAACTTGGTTGGTGGAGAATGATTTTGATTTGATTTTGTAAGAAGTTTGGCACGGTGTTGTTTTTCTGGAGGAGTCAAATATTCAACATAGAATTGTTTGGAAATTAAAAACCTGAAAGTCCCGAATCAAAGCATGGGCAAGGCAAAAACGACATGATAAGCTCCGTAAGCTGGAAATATTGGAGGAAGATATAAGTCGGGGATACTCGGGACTGACTAGAGAAGGGTTGGACACCGCTTTAGATTCACATTTGAAATCTTTAGAATCTGAGTGAAATGAGTTACTCAAAATTGAAGAGGAATATCGGCGTGAAAAGAGTCATGCCACTTGGTTAAAATGTAGTGATCATAACACAAAATATTTCCACAAATTTGCTAGTGCCAGAAGAAACTAGAAGCATATATGGGAGATAGATGATGATAATGGTCAGACTTTCAGAGGCCGGGAGGAGATCAAAGGCGAGGCTACTAGATTTTTCAAGAAGCTATATGTTGTAGATGGTCTTCGGGCACCATTATATCAAGTAAATTTAGTTAGACTTTTTCAACGTTTTGTCACCGTTGAAGATAATGTTCTTCTAGACAGAGCTGTTACTAAGCAAGAGATTTGGGATATTTTAAGTCTATTTGCCAAAGATAAAAGTCTGGGCCTGGACGGTTGGACTATGGAGTTTTTTACTCTTTTCTTCGATGTGGTTGGTGATGATCTTTTAGAACTGGTCAAAGATTCCAGAATTAGAGGAAATATTAAAAAATCCTTAAATTCGACTTTCTTCACATTGATTCCTAAGGAAAACTCTGCTCGAACTTTTGGGGATTACAGACCCATTGCATTTTTTAATCTTTGTTATAAACTGATCTCCAAAGTGATCGCCAATAGAATTAAACCTATTCTCTCAAGGGCTTTGTCAGCTGAACAACTGGGTTTCCTGAAGGGTAGACAGATCTTGGATGTCATTGGTACGGCACACAAATGTATCCACAACATCAAATCCAAAAAACAAAAAGCTCTATTATTAAATTTGGATATAAAAAAGGCATATGACTGTGTTAGTTGGGATTTTCTCCGATTAATTCTTGTACAAATTGGTTTTAGTGTTTCTTCTATTTCTTGGATCATGAGTTGTGTGACTAGCGCTTCTTTCGCAGTGTTGATTAATGGGGAGACCTCAGCCTTTTTCAATAGTGAACGTGGTCTTCGTCAAGGTTGTCCTCTCTCTCGGTTATTGTTTATCCTAATCATGGAAAGTCTTAGTATCTTATTGAAGCAGGGACAAGTGTTAGGGTCCTAACACGCACATAGGTAGAACAATATATTCGGATGTAATAAAGGTCAATATTAATAAGGCCTTTCAATAAAATAGAATAAGGCGGATGTAAGAAGACCTAATAGAAGCTTCCGCTTCTAGAAGGATCTTCCTCTAGATGCTTCTTTTTAGTATAAATAGGAGTCGAGGGTATGAGAACCCTAGCTTGGATATTATTGTAATAGAGCTCTGCTCAACTAGAGGTTTCCCCCTCGAAGAGGCCCGTCAACATTGCTTTCAGATTCAAAGTGTTATTTCTGTTGTTATTCTTATATCATTTCAGTGTTATTGTGGTGAATATTCTGGTTATATTATTGTTATTCTGCCGTTACTAGCATTTTATTTATGTTCTGCATACATTTTATATCTAGTATATTACAAGTGGTATCAGAGCACTTTCCTCAGCAAAAAGTGTGGGTTAATTTTTTTTCAGGGTAGAGACGTATTCTAGCGTCTTTAAGCCATAAAGATCTGTCGTTATGTGCATAAACCCGCGGTTGAGGGATTCATACACGCAGGAAATACAAGTGGTACTTAAGCGCACATTTGTTGGCCACCCTTGTAACCCCCCCCCTTCAAGTGGTAGCGCATTGGACAACACTTGTGTACAGATCGACCTATATTACCTGAAGCACTCTTTAGATAAACCTATCGGTCGCCTGACTATTATAGTGTCACCGAGAACAACACTCGGGAAGATACTCTTTAGTACTTGGGTAGTCGGGTAGTACGGATAAGGGTACGGTCTATCCTCCTTAGTTAGTGCTCTGAGATATTGGTCTGAGTACTACTGTTGGACCCCGCACATATATTAGAGAGCTATAGCACAAGGCAAACCCTTGTCTGTAGAACCGTTGAATACCTAACCCTTGGGGACATAAGCATAAACAAATTAAAACAAACAAGATCTATTGCCGCGCAACTGTGTTCAGGTTGCCAAGTAAATACACATTTCTTTCTGGTTAAGCATTTGGGCATTTCCTCTCTGTAGTACTCTTCAGACCGGACGTAAAAAAAAAAAAAAAATCTGGAAATCTTTTCACCATTATTTCAGCCCTATTCCATTGGATTCATCTCTTCACCCTTATCACATTCATCCATGTCATTTTTTCGGCAAAATTTTTCTACCCCACCCGCCCCTTTTCAGTTCCCCCATCCTCATGGCCCATACGCGTAGCCAAGACTTGGAAGCTCGCTTCAACACCTTGCAGTCTGGTCTCATTGAGACTCAACAAGAAGTAAAACAACTCAGTGCCAATGTCGTCGCCATCAATACAACCATGCAGTCCTCGATGGGGAAATCAAACAAGACCTCACCACCCAGCTTGAATCGGTCTTTTCAGCACTCTGCACCAAACTGCATATCCCTACAGATAACCCTTCCTCTTCCTCACCCCCACATACTGAAGGTGACCATTCCTCTCATTCCCATACCTTGCAGAACCATCACTTTCAACATAACCTACGCCTTCCACAGGTGGATGTGACCAAATTTGATGGCTTGGACCCCACTGGTTGGGTAACCCAAATGGAACATTACTTCTCTTTATAAAACATTACAAATGACTTGGCCAAACTCCGGTATGGTGTTCTCCATCTAGATCAAGAATGTTGGCAATGGTGGCAATGGAGAAAAAATTCTCGTCAAGGGTATATTGCTTGGACATAATTTGTGGCAGAGCTTTATGAACGCTTTGACACTGACACCAACCATTTGGGCCGTTTGACAAAGATGAAACAATTAGGAACAGTGGAAGACTTTATAGCTGCCTTTGAACGCCTGGCTTTTAGAACAGAGGGCATGTCTGATGCCTTTTTTCGAGAGTGTTTTATCAACGGCCTCAAGGATGAAATTCGGGCCCATGTCCTCATGGCTCAGCCTGAGAGTTGGGTGGAGGCTACCAAAAGAGCTAAAGAAGCACAACAGGTTGTATCTTCTCAAAACTGCAAACCCTCCTTCATCCCTCGCCCTAAACCAGTAAATCCCACTACTCCCTCTGCTCCACTAAAGATCCAAAAATTGACCTGGACTGAAATGGTTGAATGCCAACTCAAAGGCCTTTGTTATAACTGTGATGACAAATATTTCCTGAGCCACAAGTGTAAAGAACAAAAGCTTTTTATGGCCATCTCCGAGGAGATTTCAGAAGAAGATGAAGAAACTCCCTCTATGTCTGAATCACTTGAATCCACTGACATAACCCCTCCCTCAGACCCTCTCGAGGTAGAACCAATCATTTCCCTCAATGCTCTCACTGGCTTCTCCACTCCCCAAACCCTCAAGCTAATCGGTTACATCAAGCATCGGAAGGTCATCATTCTGGTTGATAGTGGTAGCACCCATAATTTTATTCATTGCCGCATTGCCCAAGAAACTCATTGCTACATCCATGCCGTCAATAATTTCCAAATCATGATTGCCAATGGTGGTTCCATGAAATGTGGAGGGCGTTGTGAAAATGTGCATCTCCAAATTGGTGACTACCACCTGAAATCTCATATGTTTGCTATCAACATGGGAGGTTGTGACATTGTGCTAGGTGCAGACTAGCTAAGGACTTTGGGTCCCATTCTCATGGATTTTAAAGACTTAACCATGCAATTCAATCAAGAGGGCCACCAATATAAGTTCCAAGGCATCACTGGAGGTTCACCTGAGATCATTAGTTCCCATCGCATGGAAAAGCTGCTCAAAAAAGGTCATTCTGGTGTTATCGCCCAACTCCATGCCATACAAGCAACAAAGACACCTTCTGCACCGCAAGACCTCCAAGCCATCCTTTCTAAACATCAATTGGTATTTTCCACTCCCCAAGGCCTTCCTCCTTCCCGTGGTGTTCATGATCATTCCATTCCCCTTGTACCAGTAATCCTTCCTCCCAATATCCATCTGTGTCGTCACCCCTTTTCCCAAAAAAATGAAATTGAGAAAATGGTCCAGGAACTCCTTAATGCAGGCATTATCTGCCCTAGTATGAGCCCCTATTCGTCTCCTGTGGTCATGGTCCCCAAGAAAGAAGGTTCTTGGCGAATGTCTCCTGACTTCCGTGCCCTCAACAAACTTACCATCAAAGACAAATTCCCCATTCCTGTCATTGATGACCTCCTGGATGAATTGAGTGGCACCCAATTCTTCACTAAATTGGATCTTCATTCAGGCTACCACCAGATACGTATGAAAGAGGTAGATATTCCCAAGACTGCCTTTAGAACTCATGAGGGCCACTATGAGTTTTTGGTCATGCCCTTTGGCTGGTGTAATGCCCCCTCCACCTTCCAAAGCCTCATGAATCATGTCTTCTGTCCTTTTCTTCGCCATTTTGTCTTAGTTTTCTTTGATGATATCCTCATCTATAGCAAAACCTGGACAGACCATCTTCCTCATGTGGATCGAGTTCTCCATCTACTCTCTCAGCACCAACTTTTCCTGAAACAATCTATATGTGCTTTTGGCACCTCAGAAGTAGAATACTTGGGTCATCTGGTTGGCAAAGATGGCGTCAGGGTGGATCCTAAAAAGATTGAAGTTATGCAAGACTGGCCTCACCCAAAGACTCTTAAGAGCTTGCGTGGATTTCTAGGATTAACAGGGTATTATCGCAAGTTTGTTAAGAATTATGGGAAGATTGAAGCACCTCTCACTACTCTCCTAAAAAAGAACTCTTTCACTTGGACTCCAGCCGCTGCTCAAGCTTTTCAAACCTTGAAGATGGCCATGTGCACCACTTCATTCCTCGCCCTTCCCGATTTCACAAAGACCTTTGTTTTGGAATGTGATGCCTCAGGGAAAGGAATTGGTGTTGTCCTTATGTAAGAGGGTCGACCTTTGGCCTTTACCAGCAAGCAACTATCTGAAATAAATCTGGGCAAATCCATCTATGAAAAGGAAATGTTGGATATTTTGCATGTCGTGGATCTGTGGCATCCTTATCTATTGGGGCAATGATTCCAAATTAAGACAGACCATCAATGCCTCAAGTATTTTTTGGAACAATGCAATTCCTCCCCAGAACAACAAAAATGGGTGACTAAACTCTTTGGATATGATTATGAGATCATTTATAAGAAAGGAAAAGACAATGTGGTTGCGGATGCATTTTCCTGAAAATATGAAGATGAAGGATCCCTTTTTTCTCTTTCATTCATTGTACCAGATTGGCTCCAAGCCGTTCGCTAGGAATGGCTACAAGACCCCAAAAGTTCACAGTTGATCTAGTAATTGGAGTCCAATGCTCTGACTTCCCCAGGGTACTCTTGGCTCCATGAGGAACTTTGATACAAAGGTTGTTTGTATCTAAGTAAACAATCAAAGCTTAAATCCATGGTACTTTCTGAGCTTCATGCTACACCCACAACAGGGCACTCCGGGTTCACCAAAACCTATGACAGGGTCAAACGTTCTTTTTTCTGGGATGGTATGAAACAGGACATTCGTAATTTTGTAGCTGAATGTGACATGTGTCAATGCAACAAGGGAGAAACGATCAAATCGTCGGGCACACTACAACCGCTGTTGATTCCACCTACTATTTGGAAGGATATCTCTATGGATTTTATTACCAGCTTACCCAAATCGGGAAATAAATCCGTCATCATGGTGGTTATTGATCGCCTTTCCAAGTACGCTCATTTATGCGCCCTTCAACACCCATTTAAAGCATCCACGGTGGCTCAAATCTTCATGGATCAGGTCTTCAAGCTTCATGGCATGCCACACTCTATTGTTTCTGATCGCGACCCAACTTTCACAAGCAATTTTTGGCAAGAATTGTTCAAGATACAAGGCACCGAATTGCATCTCAGCACAACTTATCATCCCTAGACTGATGGCCAAATGGAAGTTGTCAACAAGTGTTTGGAAACTTATTTGAGGTGTTTTGCCTCAGAAAAGCAAAATCAGTGGGCTCAATGGTTACCCCTAGCTGAATGGTGGTACAACACTTCATACCATACAGCTACACACATGACTCCTTTTGAAGCGGTATATGGACAGAAGCCACCTTCAGTTCTCTCATACTTACCAGGTGCCTCGAAGGTCCAAGCAGTTGACCTAACACTTACAGCTCGAGAGGCCATTCTCTGTACCCTCAAAGAGAATTTGGTCATGGCACAGAATCACATGAAGCAATAAGCAGATCATGGTCGCTTTGAACGTCAATTTGCAGAAGGGGATCAGGTGTTTCTTCGACTGCAACCTTACAAGCAAACTTCCCTCAAGGCCGAGCATTGTCAGAAGCTAGCACCCAAATTTTATGGTCCTTATACCATGCTCAAGCATGTGGGATGAGTTGCCTATCAATTAGCTTTGCCCAGCCATTTGAAGCTACATCATGTTTTTCATGTTTCATGCTTAAAGAAGGTGATTGGAGCTAAGTGCCAAATTCAAACCAACCTTCCAAAGTTAGATGAAGAAGGATCCATTTGGCTACAACCAGAAGCAGTTTTGGACCAGCGTGAGTGTCGCCTACGTCAAAGAACCATCAAGGAAGTGCTAGTCCAGTGGAAAGATACAACTCCTACAGACGCCACTTGGGAACCAACTACCATTTTGCAGCAATTTCCTCATCTCATACCTTGAGGACAAGGTTGTTTTTAAGGGGGCGGACATGTTAGGGTCCTAACCCGCACATAGGTAGAACAATATATTTGGATGTAATAAAGGTCAATATTAATAAGGCCTTTCAATAAAATAGAATAAGGTGGATGTAAGAAGACCTAATAGAAGCTTCCGCTTCTAGAAGGATCTTCCTCTAGATGCTTCCTTTTAGTATAAATAAGAGTTGAGGGTATGAGAACCCTAGCTTGGATATTATTGTAATAGAGCTCTGCTCAATTGGAGGTTGCCCCCTCGAAGAGGCCCGTGAACATTGCTTTCAGATTCAAAGTGCTATTTATGTTGTTATTCTTATATCATTTCAGTGTTATTGTGGTGAATGTTCTAGTTATATTGTTGTTATTCTGCCATTACTAGCATTTTATTTATGTTCTGCATACATTTTATATCTGGTATATTACAACAAGAGACGAGGAATCTGACCGGGGTTAAGGTTTCTAGATTTGTTAAAATTCTACATCTTATTTTTGTCGATGATGTGCTCATCATGACAAAGGCAACTACTGCAGAATGGAAATTGTTCAAGAACATCCTAGATCAATTATGCAGCTCTTCAGGCCTAAAAATTAACCAAAATAAATCTACTTTTCATTATGCGGGACTAGAGGATGCTGATTTGATGAGTATTAAGGATTTAAATGCTTACAATTTCATGGAGTTGGCACTGGGCTTTAAATACTTGGGGTATTTTATTAAGGCTGATAAAACCTATTTTGAAGACTGGAGATGGCTACTTGTAAAGTTTGAAAGCTGGATAAAGCATTGGTGTAACCATTGGTTAACCTTGGTGTTAAAGGAAAATCCCCCTGCAGACAGGTGAACTTCCTCTTAGATCTAGACTTCTAAGATCAAGACAGAAAGGTGCTAACTTTGGTCACTGACATCCCTTTAAACCTAGCTAAACTAATCTATATAAAAGAGGAAGAAGATGTACCTTTTTACGATGTTTGTCCTCGTCCAGTTCCAAGTTGAGCTCTGATCCACAATCTCTTCAACAGGTCCTACAATCCAATCAAAGACAAAGCATGCTTCCTATTCTACTACGATAAGTCTGAAACTAGATCTATCCGTTAAAGACAAGTTCAAGTAGGCATACACAATCTTAAAGGAAACAAACCAAGCACATGTATAAATGAGAATTCAATAGAGATACTTACAGAACTTTGATGTAGGTGCAGCAGCCTCACCAAGCTCTCCTTGTCCAACCCCTTGCTCAAATGATCCACAAACAAAATGACTATGCTTCATTAATTATCTCCCTTATGAGATCATAAGTTTGATGCCTTCAATGTCTCCACAATACTACTTCTCATGAGATCATAAGTTTGGTATCTCTAAAAATCCATACATTTCACCACGAGAAGGCCTCCTTATATAAGCTTGGAGAGACCCAACCACCTTAGAGATTCTTGGGATAGTCTGAGGATCCTTCTCCATCAGTTGTGGATCTTCCCTAAGATCCAGCCTTGACCTTAGATTCAAATCCAACCAACTCCAGAGATGAGGGGGATTTTTCACTGATTATCCTCAACAACCCAAGATTTTCCTCAACAGCCCAAGATTTCCTCAAACAGCACAATGCTCCCCTAGAATGGGGCACAGAGTGTTGCAACGCTCCCCCAAAGGAGGGCAAGGAGCGTTGGCACTCCCTAACAGTGGGTAGGGGAGCGCTGCCCAAAATTTCCTCAAAAAATCCTAGCGCTCCCCTAGAAGGGTGCACAGAGTGCTGGAACGCTCCCCTAAAGAAGGTCAAGGAGTGTTGGCACTCCCTGATAGTGGGTAGGGGAGCGCTGGCCTTCAAAATTCATTTTTAAGTGGTTTTCTTCATGGAAAAAGCTTTGTACTCTTCATCAAATGATTTCTTCTTCTTTAACCAGTCTCTGAGGTTGTCTTCAAGTGTTCCTTGTGATGTAGTTCGAGACACGACATGGGCAAGATGACTGTATGATGTCTGCGACACTTGCGACACTTGTGGCCAAAATGCGACACTTGCGACACTTTTAATGACGACAATAAGTCATCATTGAAATGAGTAATTTTGATGTGTAACACTTGGGAGGCCGTTGCATATTAGTTAAGATTGTTTTGGAAACACAATTGGTTTTTTGGATGGCACTTGTGGTGGTCCCTGTTGTTGGGTATGTGTTATATTCTTTGCATGTGTGTGTGTGGGTGTGTCAGATATGACAACTGCGTCTGACGATCCCTCGATCTATGAAATACCTAAAAACATTGTATATATATTATATAGTGAATGGTGGAATTCAATATAATGAATATAAGAAAGGTTTTCCCAGTTGAGGGTTTCTGGTATAAATCTTTGTGTACTATGTGAATGAGCCATTGATTAAATTTTGTTTTTCTTAAGAATCTATATGCATTGCTTTGCTTCATAGGTTTAAAACTTACATGTGGTATCAGAGCTCGTTTTTTGCTTCAGAGGGGGGCCTTTGTTGTTGAGGGTTTGGCTTGGTCTTGATAGATCAAGTTTATCTTGGGTCTGTGATAAACCTGGGTTTAGTGGGAGCTTTTGTAGTGGTGATTTGAGTGCAGAAAGAGGAATGGCAAGCTCTTCTAGAATCAAGATAGAGAAGTTCAATGGTAAAAACTTTGAGCTATGGAAGCTGAAGATGGAGGACCTTCTTGTAGACAAAGAACAATGGATCGCTGTGGATCCTGGTACACAACCTACTAGTACACCGTCTACTAGCACACAGGCTACTGGTACACAACCTACCAGTACACAAACTACTAGTACACCAGCTACTGGTATGTCGAAGGAAGATTGGGAGAAGTTGGATAGAAGAGCAAGCAGTACTATTCGACTCTGCTTGGTAGATTCAGTTTTGTTGAATGTCCCGGGAGAATCTATAGCCAAGGAAATATGGGATAAGTTGGGGAATTTGTAACAATGAAAGTCCCTAGTAAACAAGTTGTTTCTTCGAAAGAAGTTGTATCATCTTAGGATGGAAGATGGAGATTCTGTGACAGAACATCTAAATGCCTTTAATACTCTGGTAAGTCAACTTGTCTCTGTTAATATTCTGATTGTAGAAGAAGATAAGTGTATTACTTTGTTATGTTCTTTTCCAGACTCTTGGGATAATCTAGTTGTAGCAATTGATAGTACCACTCAATCTACATTGAAGTATGAGGATGTAGTTTCATCCTTGTTATCTGAAGAGATGAGGCGAAAAAGCATGGATGGTCACAACACAGATGCTTTATTTGTAAGAGGGTGTACCCAAGACATGAACCTTGGTAAGCCTTCGGGGTGGAGATCTAAATCTACAGGTAGATCTAAGTCTCCAGGAAAATCTTTGAGGAAATGCTGGAAGAGTGGTAAAACAAGGCATTATAAGAAAGATTGCAAGTCTAAGAAGGTTGAAAAACCAAAGGGATATGATAGTACCTCTTCCATAGAGGCGAAAACCTCCACTGAAGATGGAGGTGATGTTTACCTGGCATCTACAAGTACACATGCAGACTGTGATGTATGGTTGATCGACTCAGGTGTGTCATACCATATGACTCCTCATAGGGAGTGGTTCTCTGAATATGAAAAATATGATGGTGGTGATGTATTCCTAGGAGATGACTCGACAACAAAAATCTTGGGACATGGAAGGGTTAAGTTGTTGCTAAAAGATGGAAGGATTAGAACACTTCTTGGGGTTCTGCACATTCCAAAACTAGCCAGGAGCCTAATATCTGTAAGAAAGATGGATGATGCAGGAGTGGATACTGTATTTGGAAAGAACACTTGCAAGATGGTACGAGGAGCAATGGTGTTAATGAGGGGAGTTCGGTGTGGAACTCTGTACAAGTTGTTGGGAAGCACTTATACTAATGGGTGTAACAGTTTTGTTGTCCCTGAACAGAGAAATAAAGAAGACAAGACCAATATTGTCCCTGGAAAGAAGACCATGATGTGGCATCAAAGACTGGGACATATTGGAGAAAAGGGCCTTCGAACACTACACGGTAAAGGTATGGTTGAAGGTATGT
>ML776871.1:1426326-1439034 GCA_009831015.1 Picea engelmannii
ATAAAACTCCACACGAGGTATGGTCTAGAAAGAAACCCTCTCTTCAACATCTTAGAGGGTTTGGTTGTGATGCTTATGTACATGTTCCAAAGGAAAATAGGAGTAAGTTGGATAAAAAAGGATGAAAAATGTATCTTTATTGGTTATAAAGATGGTGTGAAAGGTTATAAACTTTGGAACCCAGAAACCAAGAAAACTGTTTACAGTCGAGATGTTGTGTTCAGAGAGGTAAAAGATGTGTCCAAACAAGAATTCCTACCAACGCAAGACGAACCTGAGAAAATAGAGCTTGAGTTGGATGATGCAAAATCTGAATCATCTGAAGAAGAGGAAGCAACAGCAGAAGAAGAAGAAGAACCTCATACCCCAGTATTGAGGAGATTAGTGAGAGATAAAAGGCAACCAGAAAGGTATAGTCCACCCGATTTCCATTCAAATTTTGCTTTATCTATTACTGATGATAATCCCAGAATTGTCAAGAAAGCAGTGAATTTAGAGGATAGTAAACTCTGGAAGAAGACCATGGTTGAAGAAATGGATGCCTTGGATAAGAATGAGGCATGGGATATAGTTGAGTTGCCAGATGGAAGAAAATCTATTGGTAGCAAATGGTTGTTTAAGAAGAAGTTTAATGCACAAGGTAAAGTGGAGAAATATAAAGCTCGGTTAGTAGCAAAAGGTTATTCCCAGGTAGAGGGAATTGACTTTGGTGAGATTTTTTCTCCTGTTGCTAAGTTAACTTCTATTAGATTTCTTTTATCTATTGTTGTTACTTTTGATCTTGAAGTGAAACAGATGGATGTGAAGATAACATTCCTACATGGGGATCTGGAAGAAGAAATCTACATGAAGCAACCATAAGGCTTTGCAGTGAAGGGAAAGAAAGAGCTGGTCTGTAAGCTAAAGAAGTCACTATATGGTCTAAAGCAATCACCTAGGCTGTGGTACCAAAAGTTTGACACATACATCCTTGGATTGGGATTTGTAAGAAGCAGGGCTGATCACTGTGTATATTCCAAGCAGGTTGGTAATCACTTTATTTATGTAGTGGTGTATGTTGATGACATGTTGTTGGTAGGAAATAACATGGATGTTATCAAGGAGGTGAAATCACAACTATCCTCCAAATTTGACATGAAGGATCTCGGTGTTGCTATCTTCATTCTGGGAATGGAGATTAAAAGAGATTGTGCAAACAGGAAACTCTGGTTGAATTAGAGAAAATATGTTGAGACGATATTGCAAAGGTTTAATATGCATGGAAGTAAATCGGTCAAGGTTCCTATTCCCATAGGTGTAAAGTTATCTACAGATTAGTGTCCCAAGACACAAGAAGAAGAAGAGGACATGTCCCATGTTCCGTATGCCAGTACAGTTGGAATTTTGATGTGTGTAATGGTTTGTACTAGACCAGACATTGCACATGCAGTGGGAGTTTTGAGCAGGTATATGTCAAGACCAGGGAAGGAGCATTGGACAACAGTAAAGAGGGTCTTCAGGTATCTTCGTGGCACCACCAGTTATGGATTGTGCTACCAAGGAAGACCGGGATTGGACAGAGTGGTGGACATACATGGCTTTGTTGATGCAGACTGGGCTGGAGATCTGGATCGCAAAATATCTACAAGTGTGTATGTGTTTAACCTATTTGGAGGAGCAATCAGTTGGATGAGAAAAAGACAGGCTGTAGTGGCACTCTCAACTACAGAAGCTGAATACATGGAAGCCACTCATGGAAGCAAGGAAGCAGTATGGTTACAAAGAGTGTGTTCAGGTATTGGGTTGGTACAACAAGCAGTGAGATTAGATTGTGACAGTCAGAGTGCAATCTTCTTGGCAAAGAACCCAACTTATCATTCGAAGACAAAGCATATTGATGTTCAGTATCACTTTGTGAGAGACATGGTTGAGGAAAAGAAGGTGTTGCTGGAAAAGGTTGACACTTTGAAGAATGTTGCAGATTCATTGACAAAGTCTGTGAGCACAGAAAATTTCTCTTGGTGTAGAGTAACAATAGGCATTGTTGCCCTGGATTGTTGACTATATAATCCCCTGGACCCCTAGATGCAAAGAAAACAACAAGTGGGAGAATGTTGGGTATGTGTTATATTCTTTGCATGTGTGTGTGTGGGTGCGTCAGATATGACAACTGCGTTTGACGATCCCTCGATCTACGGAATACCTAAAAACATTGGATATATATTGTATAGTGAATGGTGAAATTCGATATAATGAATATAAGAAAGGTTTTTCCAGTTGAGGGTTTTCGGTATAAATCTTTGTGTACTATGTGAATGAGCCATTGATTAAATTTTGTTTTGCTTAATAATCTATATGCATTGCTTTACTTCACAAGTTTAAAACTTGCACCTGTCATGGTTCTCACAAAGATTCACAAATTGATTTTTGACTTTCTCTGGACGGGGGGCTGTAAAGATCATGGCATACATCTTTGCAGTTGGGTTTGAATTGAAAAACCGAAACCTTTGGGAGGTTGGGGTCTCAGGAATCCTTTCATATTCAATCGAGCGTTAGCAACCAATTCATTGTGGAGAGTCTTGATGGAGGATGGAATCTGCCACCGAGTGGTCAAAGACAAATACCTCCCTTATGTATCTGTGGCTACTTGGCTTAGATCTGCTCAGGTTATACAACCGTTGGCCTCTTATTTTTGGAAAAATCTGATTAAGTCATTGCCACTCATTACCCATTGGTTGAGCTGGAAGCCCGGAAATGGTTATTCTATACTCATTGGGATGGATAAAATACTAGACATTGGTAACATAACTATTCTAGCCCAAGAGCTTTTATTGGCCTTAAAAGCACAAAATGTTTGCTATTTGTACCAAGCGAAGGCTCAGTCATCATGGGGTTATATTAGCGATCAATGGAAGCCTGGTGAGGAGTTGGGACTTTCAGGACCTTTGACACTAGAATGGAAAACTTATATAAGGGCACTTATTTTCTCGGGTGTCCAGTTGCGAGCTGGGGAGGATATGTTATTGTGGACATGCGGTGACCATTCAGGATATCTCTCGGCAAACAATGTCTATAATGCCATAGCTCTTAAACTATGGCCTCATAAGATCGCTACTTGGAGACGACATATATGGACCTGGGACTTGGCTTTCAAAATCAAACTTTTCTTTTGGTTAGTTTTCGATTGTAAAATCCTCACTTGGGACTCTTTACAAAAAAGAGGTTGGTGTGGCCCGAACATCTGTACACTCTGTTTTAGGGATGAGGAGTCCATCTCACACCTTTTCATCAATTGTCCACTCACTTTAAAACTGTGGAAAAACTTACATATTGTTTATAATCTTGCTACTAACTGGGGAGGAAACTCATTCATCAATTGTTTTGAAGACTGTATAAAGGTGGAGAAAGCTTACAAAACTTTACCAATTATTGTGTGTTGGCAATTGTGGCTTGAAAGAAATAGATGTATCTTTGATAATTGTAAACCCTCAGTAATAAGGGCCTGTATCCAAATTAGAGGGATGACGAAGCCATCAAATTGTCAGTTGCAAACAAGGACACATTTTAGGATTAAGAAGACACCAAAAATTATATTGGAAAACACTTGTTGGTTTGATGGAGTTGCACAACTTAATTGTACACTTTGTGGGGCAGGGAATGTTATAAAGACATCAGGAAAGACTTCCTACAGATGGACCCTAAACTGTGGGCAGGGTTCCAACACCAAGGCGAAACTTCTTGGGATTTGGGCATCATTAACTTTAGCACTCCAATTAAATTTAGTTTGTTTACATGTCATGGGGGATTCAAAGATTGTCATAGATTGGATAAACCATTTATGCAGGTTACAAGTAACCTCTCCCATGGGTTGGAAGACAAAGATCAGAGAACTAATTGCCCTCTTCATTGATATCAAGTTTAACCATATATACAAGGAAGAGAACATTGAGGCAGATGCTCTATCAAAGCTAGCTCTACAGGTTCCGGAAGGAAGGACACACTATAGTAAATGACAGGATGGCCATGAGGGCCCCCCACTTTCTTTACAGCTCTATCCTTGAGGGTCTTACTATGGACCTGTTTCTTTTTCTTGTTTTTTTAAGCATCCTCGATTCTAGCTCTGTGTTTATCTTTGGTTTTTATCCAAGCTAGAACAGTTGTTAATCTGAATTTTGAATAGCTTGTTGTGAATTTTAACCATAGTTTGGTACACACTCTGTTTCTTTATGAGTGAGATGTACTTATACAATGTATTTTTGAGTCCGGACTTTGGTGATTACTTGTTGATCACAATACTTTCCTTGTTGAAAGATGGATAAACAACTTACATTAAATGTATTTTAAAAACATATTCCTTGTTGAAAGATGGATAAACAACTTACATTAAATGTATTTTAAGAACATAATATATTAAACAATTTTCTACTGAAAAAAATTAGAGCTTATCACAAAAGACCAACATATCCACTTTATAAGAATTTAATTTAAATGAAAAGATAACATACTACCCAATTATCCTAACCATGAACTCTAAACATATACATTAAAACAAAACAAAAATCATTTATCCTATTTATAAACCCAACCCATGAAGACTTTTCAACAAGGTCGGTGCCCAATCTTTTGACTTTCTTGTCGTCCGCCTCTCACTTTTCACAACCAGTGAACTTTAAAGCTCCATGATCTTGGAGTTCTCCTTTAGATTTAAACATTGTCGAGGCTTATGAGGGTGCTCAAAATAAGTTTGTACATTGTGGAATTGTACAAAATTTTAGTTCATATTTCCATAAGCTCGGACGGGTATTTGTTTAGGGCATTTTACTTAACCAACACATAAGAAAGCAAACTAGTTTTTTTATACACCTTAAAAACTTTAATAGAATCTGTTTAAAATATCGATTTAAAACAAAAACCTAAAGAATATTATATGAGCAATATTCGTTTTTAATGCTAAAAACATTTTTAGTAAAAAAAAATCAACTAATTATTATAATGTACATACGTATATGCTTGAAGAATAAAAAAGTTAATTTAGTTAAATGCAAAAAATACGTTTTAATTATTATTATTATGCTTGAAGTATAAAAAAAGTAATTTAGCTAAATGCAAAAAATACGTTTTAATTATTATAATGTACATATGTATATGCTTCAAGTATTAAAAAGGTAATTTAGCTATTAAAAAGATAATTTAGCTAAATGCATAAAAAACTTTTTAATTATTATAATGTACATATATATGTATAAAAAAGGTAATTGAGCTAAATGTAAAAAAAAAAAAACCTTTTAAAACTTTAAAAGTGTTTCCTTATGTTTGAGATGTCTCTCTAGTATTTATGGTAGTCTTAGGAAAATTTTCAAGTGCACCCATTTCATAAATCTTGATTAAGGTTATCACACAAACTGTGTTTCCCTACGTTTGAGATGTCTTTCTAGTATTTATGGTAGTGCTAGGAAAATTCTCAAGTGCACCCATTCCACAAATCTTGGAAAAACTCTCGACTCTTTCTACAAATTTGATCTTTGGCCATTTCCATCTAAATGCAAGTCGTTTCCTTCCACCCCAAACATTGAAGTTCGATGAGTTTCATCAAGCTCCAGTCTTCTACCTATGCTTATACATTATGTCCATATAAAGAATAAGTACCATGATAAATCATTAAGTACTTGAACTAAAAATTGCTCTACAAAATCCATTTAACAAGATAAATTTTACCTCTAGTTGTAGCAAATGAGTGAGTCCATTGGAGATTCGATGGTTCTCCATCCATGATGATGTGATCTTCCATCACAAAATATCTCTCTCTGAGTTAAACTATTGAAAAACTTTGTGACTTTTTTCATCACCAAGCTCTACGACAAAGTATAAAATTTTACTCATGAAAATTGCAATAAACAATGCAAATAAATGCATATACTATTTCCATACAATTGGATTTGGATCAAGAACTGCAAGGTCTACCAATGGTGATGCCCTAGCTTTTGTTGTTATCACCTCTGCTGCACAAACTATAACTGGCAGCTTTGCAAGAAGATCTGCTACTGGATGTGCCACTAATGGTGTTGGGCGTGGTGGTGGTAGGTAAGCTGAAACTAGTTTGAAAAAAATGAATGTGATTATGGTTCACCTTTGATCTTTTATCTTAAGTGTCAAGTATTTTTTGTCCCCATTTTCTTCTCCCTTTCCTTTCTCATGTGATCTTCATCATTACCTCCAGATCTGATAACAAGGTCAATACATAATTTTAAGCACATGATATATTATGCAATTCAACGAAAAAACACCAACACACAAGTATGTATCCATCAATGAAACATTACATTAAACCATTAGACAATATTAGACAATATAAATTAGATTAGATGAAAGCATTACAAGAGAACATCATGATGTGATCCATATGAGGAGAGGATGTAAAAGATTTATACATAAACAACTTTTGTAAAGGTAATTTGATTTATTTAACGCATCATAAGGAGTTGTGTAAAAGATTTTCAAAGTTACTAAACTATATTTTCTACCATATTGTGGTTTTTTAAAATTCTCGTGTTAAAATGGGTGTAAAAATTCTCACATTGTATTTTCCCTATGTTTAAAAATTGATGTGTGATGTTGAAACCTGATTTCAGTTTAAATGTTGTTGAGTAAAAATGAAAGATAAGAGAAATATGTTGATGATAGATCTATTTCATAATGTTGTTTGTTTTTCTGGGGATGGGGTTTTCTCATGTGATCTAAATAGTGATGTACAATTAAGATTTTTTCTCATGGGATCATATTGTTCTCAAGCTAATCGAAGGACGAATGAGTGAGTGATCTTACCTAGTGTGGAGATGCCACCCTTGTGGAGCTGCAAATCTAGAGAGAAGAATGACTTTGTGGTTGGGTGATTTACTAGTACATACAATTCCGATCATATTTTTGATGGATGGATGTGCACTTGAATATGGATTGGGTGGTTCTATCATTAGTGCACTTGAGTGGCTACACATCATTATTTTTAAATGATATGATAAGGTTATTTGTTGATAGTCGGAAGTTCATTGTTTCCTATAAGTTTATCGATACTTCTTGCTAGTGCATATACCTTCTCAATCTTGACCATAGATCAACAAAGCATGCATTGTATTTATTTTGTGTGTTATTCCACTTGGAGACTAAAGAGTATTGTGATTATCACTAGTTAGTTCTAGTTGTTGATAGTGATGAAATGGAGCTTGCATAAATGGGCATAGTTTTCACTAGAGAGGGCATAGTTCTCACTAGAAAAGCCAATTTAAGATGGAGATTTAGTGGTGAGTTCAATGAGGAAGTACATAGAGGTTACCAAAACAAAGACACTACTAAAATGAATAGATAGTAATGAGTTTATTCCTAGTGGTAGAAATATATATCATTTGATGATGGATGACATAAGTTAACTTTTTTCTTATTCCCAAAACTACATTAAGATTTTTATTATTCAACATTTTGATCCCTACTCTAGGATTACCATCAATGAGTAACGATTTGGAGATAAAAAGAGATAAAACTATCTAGGGATGTATTATACAAATTCTCTAAAGTCGTAGTTGGTTTTTTTTTTTATATTTGTTGCTTGTTGAACAACTCGATGGCAAGATTGTAAAGGAAGGAATCTTATGTCCATTAAATAGTTGCAAAGGAGAATAGCTAAGTTTTGAAGACCTTCTTTGACATTGCATTCAAGGACCTTAGATTAAAAATCATAGATGTTATAGTATTCATGTACCTCAACACCATAAAACTATATGGTTGCGTAATAAGAAAACTTAAGGAAGGAGTAATTATTTGCATAAAAGAACATTAAAATGGTTTTCTAAATGTATTTTGAGTGTGAGTAGAGAACAAATTGACATTCACATATAATTGATATATATAAATGGAAGAATATAAAAAAATAATGCCTAAAAAGAAAAATAAATTAATAAATCAATTCCTAAATTTATGTTGCAACGTTAGGTAATGGGGTGATAAAGACAAGCCAAAAATTTAGGGGGTAATTGAAAAGATTCAAGAAAATGAAGTGATTCTTAACGTTAATCCAAAGAAAGGACTGGAAAATCTTTACTATACGCCTATTCTCATCGTTAAAACTATAATGCAATTTCAAATAATTCTCTATCAAAGTACACCATGCCCACTTCCAAAGAAATGCAAAACAAACATTACCTCTTGTCATTTGAAGAGATTTATAGTTAGATTTAATAGAAACATCACTCTATTATAGTTAGTAGGAATGATGGAATGCTTCAATAAGAACTTGTTGAAAATCATAAACTTTTGATTTAGTGAAAAATTATTCAAACCCATAGCTAACTCCAAGTTCAACAAAGTATCATACCAAAATCAAATTTTATGAGAGACGCATAATTAATTTGGTGTGCACTAGATAAGAATTTTGTGAATAACAAAGTGTTGAGAAATCATAGACTTTTGATTTAGTGAAAAATTATTCAAACCCATAGCTAACTCCAAGTTCAACAAAGTATCATACCAAAATCAAATTTCATGAGAGAAGCATAATTAATTTGGTGTGCACTAGATAAGAATTTTGTGAATAACAAAGTGTTGAAGAACAAAAGTCATATGCTAAGTTTTAGCTTAACTTGCGACGAGACAAAATACATGGCACACACAAAATGAACCCAATATTAGTGGTGTAATGTCCTTGTCAATCAATAAATCAATGAATCCACTTAACCCACTTGATCAACATCATTGTAGAAACTATTTTGATAACAATTTTCATGGTAAAAGCATGACCATTTGGGACCACGTCATGATTGGGACTCATATAACCGTATGTTATCCATATATATATATATATATATGAAATTAATCCTTATGCTAATATGTCTACATTCCATTAAAATGCATTTACACCTAACACTATTTTCATTGCTCCAAATCAACTTAAATTTTCACCTTTTGGAATCATATTTAATCCACCTATGACTCCAGCTAGGCCTCACAATATTGAATTTTCTCCAACTCATCCTAAATGTGACCAACTTTCATGTCTATATCATGTAACATGACACTAAAAGAATTAGGATAATAACTCAATGGCATAGGCAATGCTAATAACAAGTTTTCCAGTGACATATAATCCATGTGCAAACAATACTATTATAATCCCAACCTTCTTGTGATTAAAATATGTTGATCTTATTGGTGGGTGCATGTGGCTTCGAATATTCACAACCTCCAGTATGGGAATGTCTCATTTACATTAGTTAAGGATGGTGATGTATCTTATTGGAGTCATATTCCCCACTCTAGTGCATGCCATGCATATATGATCAATAATCAAGGTCTACCCCATTACCATTTATGCATGTATTTACAATGGAAAAATATATGAAACCATTTTGTAATTTAACTTTTCACCTGTTGAACAAGGAAAGCAACATTATGCATAAGCTCATGTGTGAAACCATTGAACACCAATAAAATGTCTAATTACAATGGTTTTTTAGTGGGTTCATAATACACCTTAATAACATCAATATTATTTTTCATCCATTGAACTTATTGGAGTACAGGGGATCTTATCATAAATTTAACCATTTTCCATTATTTAAGCCTTACCTACTCCATAAATATGTATGGAGTTTTTAAGAGGGAAAATAGAAGATTGAAAGGAGGGGGGCGAATAAAGGGGGGGGAAATAAAAGGGGGGAAAAGGCACTTGGTTATACATAAAGAAGTCATTAGTAAATAAGTAACATTCATGACCTACTACTTCATTTATTTTCTCATTAGAAAATGGAGTTGTGAAAGGATCAATGAGTGTAACCTTGTTCAACCCTCTAAAATCAACACAAATCATTAATCTTTTGGGATCTTGTTCTTTAGGCTACACCACCATAGGACTAGTCCATACAACTTTATCTATATGGTATATGATTCTTTCTACAAGCATACTTTCAATTTCCTTATGGAAAATCTCCTTATACTTATGTGTCAATGTATAAGGTCTCTTTTTGATAGGTTTTGCATTGGGGAGTAGATCAATTTTCATTTCTTCCATGTGTTCAACTGATCATTTCAAGTCCTTATAGTCTCTTGCAAACACATCTTGATATTATTTCAACATGTTAACTATATTTGTTGTTTTCTTCTCCGAACAATAATATCTAATCTTTGCCAACTTTGGTCTCCCATCATTTAATTTATCGATTTCCAATGTTTTGATATCTGCTTTCATTGACTCAAGTGCTTTGAACTTGTCCAAATTCTATTTTTTTTCTTTCACTTCATTACATTAAGTCGGGGAGTAGATATTTTCCCCTTCTTCTTTGTTAAGTTTTTTTTTTATTCACTTTGAGCACAATCCTTACTGTTTTATAAACTTTTGGATGATTTTTCGATCCATATTATATTGAAAATGAAATGAAACACACAAAGAAATAGTAGAGAGTACAACAATACAGTGAAACCCAACTTCTATTAATGAATAAAATAGTAGAGTATTGTAGAACACAATTTGGCTAGAATGGTGGCAGGTTATCTCTAAAGAGAAAGAGATGTTGGCTACACTCATTCACAAAAAGATAATACAATGGGACACAAGAAAGACCTTTTAACATAAAGCAGGCACTGTAAAGGTCCAAAACCCTAACCCTAGGAGGTGAAGTGCCAAAAGATTTGCGGACCCCGAGGTGGTTAGTTGATGCGTCAACTTCCCAAGGGCACAAATTTTGCATAAAACCTATGTTTGGGGTGTTTAGTAGTTCGTTGGAAAGATATAATCAATAATTACAATTATTGGCATGTTCTAGGCATGTAACATCCCACTCTTGCGAGCACATGCTATTGACTTATTCTTTGAGGACACTTTCATGCAAGTGATCTGGTTATAGTACATGATTGTATATTTCGCTTGTGGATCTTTATGATAATGTTGATGATTATGATTTGATGTTATTGATATATGCGTATTGATAGATGTTATTGACGAGTTTTCCCCGAGTGTGTAATACACTTGATAGATTGTGGATGCCGATGGCATCAATGGACCTCCTTGGACTCCGAATTGAGTCAGGGAGTGGATTGTATTGGTTTGAGTATTTCATTTATGCATATGTGACATATGATCGATTATATATTATGATGTTGTATATGGATAATTGACAATGTTTCGTTGATGGATGCAGGCTGACGATTTCTTGCTAATCTGACTCACATAAGGAGTAAATGGGCCATGCACATAGACCAGATATTGAGGGAGAGGTGTGGCAGAGTCCCTGTCATAGCCTACTAGCACTCCCATCGTGGCTCGAATTATAGGTTAACGATTACCTAGTTCGATGGGTCCATGATGCTGTGAGGGAAGATTGAGACAGTCGCTCATTAAGATTTATAAGGGGCGTGCAATGAGGCAAGGTCCTTATTCTTTAGAAGCCCTTAGTCTATCACAAGATCGCCCGAATGGAGTGCTGACTCCGGGGGTTGGAAAACTACCAAAACCAATCAAAAGGTGAGTGACACCCTTGGATGCACGAGAGTGTGTCTTGAAGGGCATCTCACATGATTTAAAAGGGAACTTGAGTCAACAGATCTAGGTGGCCTAGAAAAAATAAATTAATTTGACATTGCCGGATTTAAATTAATTAATTAATGAGTAAATTAATAATTATAAATCCCTATAAGAGTCTAAGCCTTTTCAAATGAAATTTAATTAAGCCTAAGCATAAGTTTTGTAAAGAGGCTAAACTAAAATTAATAACTAAAGCGAAAGGGGAATGAGGTAAATAATTTCAAGAATTAAGGAAATTGAAATAATCCTAATGATTTGATTTAAGGCACATAGGTGTAAGAAATTATTAAAAAGGGAGTTTTTAAAATAAGAAAGAAACATAGAGGGGAGAGTGTGTACGCATAGAAAGGAATCTAGAGTCTAGTTAACTCTAGTCTAATTAAAAAAAAAAATCTTATTTTAACTCAACTTAGATTTAGTAAGGCGTCAGTCATTAATTGGAAGTAAGGGGAATAAAGAGACAACTAGGAGTGATTTTAGGAGCGCTTTTAGGATGGATGAGGGAAATTGACTTTTATTAAAATAAATTGTGGATTTACTTGTGCAACTAAGGGAAAGGGTGACAAGTGTACAGGGGAAATAATTCTAAATTATTTAATTGAAAAAGAGAATTAATTGTGCAAGTGGGGATGTGTTTTGGGGAAATTCTATAAATCAAATGGATGGGATGAGAAATGGAGAGTGGTTATGGGTAAAGTTATGCTGCAAAAATTGTGATTTGTTTTACTTGTGAGAGTTGGGATACTGAGCTTGAGAGAGAGTGGTGGCTCTACCTTGCGATGAAATCTCAAAGCTAGAGTATTTTTCTGGTTGGTTGTGTGTGTGGCCCCTTTGCGGATCGGGGGGATAAGGGGGAAGAAGAGTACCTCTAGTGTTGGCTGGGAGGTACTGATGAAGTATCAATGATGAGCAAGCTAAGGGTCGGGAGGAGCGTCGTTGTGGGAGAACGTCTACGATATCTTCACCAATTGGTTACGGTACTTTATTTTGGACTGGAAGTTGTAATAATATCAATTGTCTATTGCTTAGAAATTGTTGACACTGTACCCCAATTTGATATCAAATTTACATTTGGCCTGGATGGTTTTGTGTACTCTGGAAGGTGAATTTATATGTTGCCATTTCTAATTTAAAAAAAGGAAACAACAATGGTTGTCGATATATAT
>ML776871.1:1439091-1478876 GCA_009831015.1 Picea engelmannii
TGTGTGTGTGTGTGTGTGTGTGTGTGTGTGTGTGTGTGTGTACGTACAGAGTAGAAATCGCCTTGGTCGCTGTCAGAAATTGTCAATCAATTTAATTTAGTTTATCAGTTTCCATAGTTGTGATGAATGCATTGAATGGTTCATGATTCGAAGATAGAAGGAATGCCGGGTCACTTGTTGAACTTGTGTAAAATCCCTCGAAGAGAAGGAAATTTTCTGTCTTTAATTGCACTTGGCGAAGGAATTATGTGGAACAATCCTTGTATGCTAAGCAAACAAATTTCGCGTCCCCTTAGGCATGATAGTCTGATTGAAGTTAAATTTTCACATTCTGGAATTCTTTACTTGTTGATGGATTTCCTTGAAACCTTCACAAATCTGTGAATAAATCACCTGCACGTTGTCTTAGCTGAGAATGTCGAAGGGGTGAGGATTGATTCCCATCCCTAGTGCGCATGAGTCAGGTATAGGTTCTTGTGTTTCACTACCTCCCTGTCTAGTGGGTGATCTCTTGTGGGGAAGTTACGACCTAGCGTTCGGTGGCTAGCATAGATTCATTAAACCTTGGATCTATGGAATGCAAGGGAGATTATGAGGTTGAATTTAAATCCGAGATAAAAGGGTGTTAAATTTGGATATACCAACTTCCTCGAAGGATTAAAAGTGCAGGTTGCAAACTCCATTTGTCAACATTTTTCCTTTCTTGTTTCGTTTTTATTATGGGTGTTCTCTCCTGCCGTCTGTTTTTGGATTCTGACAATGGTTTGTTCATGTTCCACCGTAGATATTTATGTCGGACTGAGTGCTGGAGACACTGAGCGTTTTGGCGAGGTGAATATTTCCTTGAAGCTTAAATTACTGCCCATGCCTATCGTGACTCCTTCCTTGGAACTCTAAATCATCGTCTTCTCGAATTGATTTAAGAATATAATTTGTTGAACTCGATCCAACTGGAAGGATCCGATCCTACGTGCACCCAACCACTTCCCTGACAGAACTAGTGTGTAATTTCAGTACCTTCCTTCTTAAAAAGCTCATCAATATTATGTTCGGGCTTCATTGTCTGATAATTTTACCCACCTGCTCGAGTAATTGTCTTTTACTCCTTTATTTGATTAGGATAATTCCTTGGTCAAATTCCATGATTTTTTCATTGTGATAACTTATTATTATGCTTCAAATGGATTGCAATATTTCTTGATTCCTTGCGTTGCTTGTAGGGTTTTGCCTCAATTTTCTCTTTAATGGATTGAAAAACAAACTAAGTCTTCACCTATCATTGTTACAATGTTACCCTTACTTAATACATTATTGATTAATCACATTCATGTAAAGGCAGATTCACTGACTGTAATAACTACTTTAATCGATCTCCTTGTCCCTTATTTAGAACCGGTCACTTAGTTTAACCCTCACATAACTCATACGAGAGGTGACCCCTTATAATATTTCATGGATTTTATTCCTTGCATTCGAGTCCCGACTTATGATGTAAATAGGATTGGGATCCTTAACTTCCTTCATAGGATTTGTAATTGACTTTGGGTCTTCCTTAAATTCATAGATGGAATTTTAAGACAGTGATGGTGTTCTTGTTTGTGGTTTAGATATGACCGCGACCTTCTCTCCTTTCCCTAATAGATTGTAGATTAGAAATTTAGGTCTTGTCCAGTGGTAGTATTTGTTCCTTTATAAGGCTTACCCTTGGATGTAAAGGTAGTTGGAAGTCTCATAATATTAGTCAATTTGGATAACCTTAAATTTTATGAGATGGAAAGCATTAAGTCCTTTATGGCTTTTGCGTCGGGTTTTTGAAATTTCCTTAAAGGAACTGTTAGCAATATTGAATCTTGTGTTTCCCTTAAAGAAGATTTCAGTTTTTCTTATGGTCCCTAAATGGAAGTAAAAATTTTATTAAACCCTTAAGGTTTTCTTAAGAAATAAAGGACCTTCTTGTAGGGGTCTTGAATAAATATGAAATTTTAACATTGAAATTTTAGGCATTCTTAAAAGATGTTTGTAATAAAAGATGGTACGGATGAGCTGGGGTAGAGGTTACTAGACACAAAAACTTGAACACCTCAGATAGATACTTGAACTTATTGACCCTGACCTCAGAAAAATTACCCTTTATTGCCTTGAAGCAAATCCTTATAAAATACTATGCTCTCGTGGTCTTATGGTCCTTATGTTTATTTTTACCCCCAACAAGCTTCATTATTGCTTGATGTTGATTAAGTAAAATAGATTTCCTTGCATGTCCATGAACCATAGATTCTTGTGATACTTTTTTACGGTGTTGCGCCATTAAGTTAAAGTTATGGAATAGCATAGAATGATGCAGTTGATAACCTATTGTCCTTGTCCTTCCTTGAGTAGATGTAGAGTTATTGTTACGTGTTATTATTGACAAGATTCATTACATGTGATTCCCTGCTTAACTTAGAACTTAGTCATGGTGTACGATGGGTTATGAAATGGCGTACTCTTGTGCCACGAAATAAAGATGACGAGTACTCTTGCGCTATGAAATTAAGGTAGATGATTAATCTTGCATCATGAAGATAATGTTGATATGTGATTGATTTAGTAATTAGCTTGCTCTTGCACCATGAATAACTGATAATTAGGATTGATTCATCTAGATGATTTTCAGCTTGATTGGATTAGAGGGAATTAGACACCTCCTTGTTCCTCATAGTAGTCGCCAGCCCTGAGACCTTAAGTGGTCAAAATAAATTAGATGAATCCTGGGTTTGAGCATTTCTTATGTGTCCTGGAGGTCATAACTTTGCAGGGTAGGTTGGGCAGGTAGTTCCTTTAATGTTCAGTGACATGGTTGAATATTTATTTATATTTTGATTTGGTCGATCGTGATGTGTTGATTGTGTTGTTAATTATTATGACGATGCATTGATTATGTGCAACTATTAATTATGACGATGATGATTGAGTCGATGTTTATGAGTTGATTATGTGCCGCTTCTAATTATGTTAATGCATTTCTTATGTGTAGTTTTAGTTATGATGATTTATCACTAGTGATGTTGTTAATTATATTGTGACAAATTTAATATTAAATTCCTAATGCAAGAAAAAAATATATAGATGTATATGTTGGCACAGGGGCAGACCCAGGGTTCAATGCTACGACAACGCACCAACAAAACCCTAACTACCGACCCTTTCGGCAACACCTGCGAAGCAGATGAAGTCTCACCCGAGGTAGAGGCAGGGGTGGTTGTAGGACTAAGGTGTTTGCAACCTTAGCTAGGACACATGTCCGTGATTGTAATACTTAACAGAGAAATTAGCACTGATGATTCATCAATATTTGACCACTATCTACTCTGCAGATAAAACAAAGCATCACACCATTTATCCAGATCTGATGTATCTAAGCACTTATCATAGGGAGGTAGATTAGATCTAGCAGATTCAAGCACTAAGCACATTCACATAGGTCAGATCTAACATCCATATACATTGTTAGCACAAAGCATAAACAAATCTATCTATCTATATCAAAGCACTTAGCAAGTAAAGACATAAACACATCAACACATCGCACAAAGCATAGCAACACAACATGTACGTGGTTCACCCCCACCCTGGAGCTACGTCCACCAACTCTTCTTCTTTATTATCTTTGGTCAAGCTTCTTACATGCACATAACATCAAAATCCTACTCCGTAGAAGACAAGAGATCTGCGTGCACTTCGCCATATCCTCCTTCTTAGAGTTAGGGTACAACACCAAGCCTTCTTACAATTACTTGTACATAGCTCTGCAAATCTCACACAGTATGCACAAAGCATCTACAATCCATACTTAGCACTTAGCACAATATCATACAGATATGCCTCTCCTTACATTGTCTAGACATCTATTTATACTTTACAAAATAGGCCTAAACATGGGTAAACCCATGGGCCGACATCCCCATACCCATTACATAATCCCAAATCCCAAAAAGGACCCAAAAATGGGCCGAGATCTCGCGATCCCTGCTTCGTCTTGCGCTCTGCCTTCGACAGGCTGTCGAAGTCCCAAAATATGTCAAACTTGACCAAGGATCTCCCAAAACTTGGTCAAGGGCCAACAATATATATTTACCTATTGTACATCACTATTCATCATCGTAATGGAGGAGTCGTTACATATGGTATCAGAGCGGGTTCAACCCTACGACTGTGGATCGTCACGCCTTCCACTGTATGAAACACTTGATTAATAACTTATCGCTAACTAAAATTTAAACTTGACCATGCGGTAATCATGGTTAGAGGATGTCATGGAGGTAGACGACGTGGTGCCAGGGGAGGAGGTGCGACGCCTCCAATGGATTCCACGCCAGAGGGGTCTAACCCCCAAGGAGAAAAACAAGTCATTGGACAAGAGAAGATTGTTGTGGGGGATGTGGTTTGTTAGATGAGGCCCTTATGGAGGATGTCACGGGCCTTGATTAATTGACTAGATAAGAATGAGGCTAGGGTGCCTGTACCTAAGGAGGGTTTGTAGTGCGCTCTTGTTGGTAGTGGTATCATTTACAGGGAACTCGAGAAGGTGAAGTTTCCTAAGTTCATCGGTGCCACAGATGGCTCAACCACCGAGGCATGGTTGGAGATGTTGAAATAATGTAATGGCAAAGTGTATTCTAATTATTATTGTTGTATTATTCATTAGATCAATCCCTTATTGTGGATTGATCATGTTGGCTATTGTAAAAGACCAAATCCACTTTTGTGGATTGATCAAAACATAATTGTAATAGGTAGAATAAGAAGTTGGCCCCATAATATATTAAAGAGGCCCCATAATATATTAAAGGTGGTTATAACCACCCAGATTGAGAAGTCATCCCTACCAGTGAAAATACACCTCCACACATGCTAGAGTTGTATAAATAAGGAGGCTAGTGCCTCACTTAGACACACACTCACTTGTTCATTGAGGAGCAAGTTTCAGAGCTGCAATTGGAGAAGAGAGAGAGAGAGAGGCGTATTCTTGGGAGAGGACCTTCTGTATTTGTTTGAGTTATCTCTTGGCATTGTATTGGCTATCTATAATAAGGAAGTTTTGTTGGGTTTTCTCCCCCATGAGGGTTTCGCAGGATAAATGATGTGTCTCTTGTGATTGTGTATTTCTCAGTGATCCTATCTTATGCTATTGTTATCTAGTGAAATGAAAAGAACTCTTATAATAGCTTAAACCTTAACAAGAGAACTTGGCAATGTGCTTTGCACTTCATGACTACACCTCCAACATGAAATTCTGCATGGCGGTCTTTCAGCTGAAGGGGAGCACTCTTCTGTGGTGGAAGACACTCCTACCTCAACTAAACATGGTCTTCGAAGACGTGTCATGGGAATTGTTCGAGGAATGGTTCTGGGAGAAGTATTGTTAGAGGAATTCATTGAGGGCCAACTCAATGAGTTCAACACCGTACGACAGGGTGGGTGTACGGTGCCAGAGTATGAGGCCAGATTTATGGAGCTACTTCAGTATGCCCCGCATTTGAATACAGAGAAGCTGAAGGTAAGCAAGTTTGTGTTCGGAATTAACCTCAAAATTTGTGGGAATGAGAGGATCCTAATGCCTCAAACGTTGCATGATGCAGTTCAGAAGGCCCTCACAACTGAGGAAGAGCTGACCAGTGGGGGTCAGGGTAGGGCTCCTGCAAGACCGACTGGAAAAATGATGTCAGGAGCACAACAACGTCACCCACAACAACAATGGTTTAGGCTTGTTCAATAGAATAGACCAGGATCTCAGGATGGTAGGCCAACAAATTCTACTTCAGGGACCAAGAGTACTAGACCGAAGATCGGGTGTTGGATGTGTGGAGAGCCACATCACCATCGAGACTATCCGGTTGAGAAGGATAGAACGGTCGGATCAACAAGACACACTACAGTTGGATATTTGGGCAAGGCCCACAGGAATCATGCAGCGGTGAATAACCGCTAGGCCGAGCACCAATCCACTGTGCTCAAGACGTCAGGTATAATCACTAAACAAACTTTTAGTATTTTGATAGATTTCAGTGCTACAAGGAGCTTTATTTCTAGTGTAGCGCTGAAAGGAAGTAAGTTACGAGAAGTCGAATAGGATGAGTTTAGATACGTAGAAATGGCTTCGGGTGCCAACCAGAAGGTTGGAGGAAGGGTTACATATTGTAGCATTAACCTAGGAAATTTCGTAAGGAAGTCTGACCTATATGTCACGATCTTAGGATCATATGACATCGTGATCACTATGAATTGGTTGGAATAGCATGAGGCGATACTCAACTGTAAGACAAAACAATTGAGTTTGACCGATGATGAGGGACAAAGAAGGGTGATCGTAGGAAGAACCATGGAGTGTCCTTGAGGTTCATTTCTTCCCTACAACTACAGAAGAGCATGCACAAGGGATGTAAGTTATATGCAGTCTTAGCACTAAAAGACAAGGGCGAGGTGGAAGGATTAGAAAAACTTCCGGTAGTACGAGAGTTTGCTGACATGTTCCCACAAGAGTTACCAGGTTAGCCGCCCAAAAGAGAGTTTGTAGATTTACCATCGACTTAAAACCTGAAATTGAACCGATAACAATAACGCCTTTTTGGATGTCAACACCTGAGTCATAGGAGTTGAAAATGCAACTGAAGTAGTTTTTGGACCTAGGACTTATACGTCCAAGTGTGTCACCTTGGGGTGTGCCTGTTATTTTCATAAGAAGAAGGATGGGTCGTGGAGAATTTGTATTGACTACCGTCAATTGAACAAGGCAACGATCAAGAACCAGTATCCGTTGCCAAGAATAGACGATTTGTTGATCAAATGAAAGGTGCAACATTATTTTCAAAGATCGACTTGAGATCAGGTTATCACTAGTTACGAATTAAAGGGGAATATATTCCTAAGACCACATTCAAGGTGAGGTTTAGATGCTATGAGTTTACCATTTTACCTTTGGGATTGACAAACGCCCCAAGGGTATCCATGAGCTTGATGAATGGGGTGTTCCGCGAATACTTGGACAAGTTTGTTCAAGTATTCATTAATGACATATTGATATATTCTTGGATGACAGAAGAACATGATGAACATTTTCCCTTGGTACTAGAGTGTTTATGAGAAAACAAATTATACGGGAAACTGTCAAAATTCTCTTTTTACCAATCGAGGATTCATTACTTAGGGCATGTTATCTCCGGTGAAGGAATCACTATGGATCCAGCGAAGGTAGAGGATATTATGGAATGGCCTGCGCCAATAAGCGTACCAAAAGTACGCAACTTTATGGGTTTAGCATGTTATTATCGACGATTCATCAGAGGTTTTTGAAGATAACAAATATAATCACAAAATTGCAGAAGAAAAACAAGAAGTTTGTATGGACCGAGAAGTGTGTGAAAGCATTTCAAAGGATCAAGGGGATGTTGACGATAACACTGATACTAAAATTCCCTGACATGGACAAGGAATTCTTGGTATGTACAGACACATACAAGGAAGGCTTTGGCAGAGTCTTGATGCAGGACCGTCAAGTGATCGCTTACATTTCAAGGAAATTGAGAAAGCATGAGGATAAATATTCCATGCATGATTTGGAGTTATTGGCCATTATGTATGCCTTGAGAGTGTGGAGACCCTATCTGATTGAACAAAAATTTAAACTAAAAACATATCACTGTGGATTGCAACACATATTTACGTAGAGTGACCTAAACGCGCGACAAAGGCATTGGTTAGAATTGCTTAGCGAATATGATTTTGAGATTACTTATTTAAAAGGAACAATGAATAGAGTGGTAGATGCGTTGAGTTGGAGACCCTACATAATATCAATGATACCTCTTCAAATGAATCTTTGAGAAAATATTCTAACTATATAGTTCGACGATGACTGGTATAAAGAGGTTAAGGAAAATATCAGACAAGAGACCATGATGGTACCAAAGTTTGAAGGATATGCATTGGACAATGACGAATTGATGATTTATAATAACCAGATCTAAATACCTCCTAATGATGAATTGAGAAGTTTGATCTTAAGTGAAGCTCATAGAGCAGTGTACATGGTGTTGATGATTATAGCTATGTGAGACATTCTCCAGCTTACAAACCTATGAAATGTGGATCATTGCAACTATGTGAGACATTCTCTAGCTTACAAACCTGAGAGAAAGCCCCTAAGAAGTGTGTGTGGTTCCTATCTAAGACAGAGCTGGAATGTAGAGATGACCTCCTCCATAGAGAGAGTTGAGAAGAACTCCAGATGATTCTCATGTGTAACACAGTGAGAAAGGTGATCTGCAGAGTTGGACATGCCTGTGGCTTAGCATAAGGTGAACGTGTGAAATCCCAAAGTGTTGGGTGCATCTTCATGAAACAAAAATGAAGATGATGTATTAGCCTCCTCTGAGCAGAAGAGTTGATGAGAAACTCTAGATGACTCTCCTGTGTAATGCAGTGGGAAATAAGATCTGTTGAGTGGACGTGCCTGTGGATGAGCACAAGTGAACGTGATCCTAGTGGCTAAGCACTAGTGAAGAAGTGGTTCTTTTGTGTAATGCAATGAGCCAGAGATATGGACATCCCTATGGATGTGCCCCTAGTGGATGAGCACTAGTGGGTGTATCAGATCCGTTGCTATATTGTTCAAGAGTCAGACCTACCTGTAACCCTAATTATAATGTAAAGGGTATAGGTCGGCCCCACCTTAATGTGACTGGTAATTAATGTAAAAGATAATTAATATGGTTAATATTAATTATATTATAAGCTAGTGAGGTCAGCCCTATTGTGCCAATAGACACTTTTGTTGACAGGCTAAGTCTAGTATAAGTAAAGGTAAATTCCCCATTGAGGAATCATATCTTTCATGTGGGTTTGGAAATTTCACCAAGTACACCTTCTTGGGAAAAGTGTGCACCTCTCTTGGGTGCTAGTCTTCTAGGGTTTAAACACCCTCTTGTGTGCTAGGTTTTCTTGGTGGTGAAGGTATTTCTGTTAAAGAATATAATAAAGGATTTGGCTGGGTTTTATTCCCTTGTTGAGAAGGGTTTCCCAAGATACTTCTTGTGTTCTTTTGCACGCTGTTTCTTCTTGTGATCTTGGTTGCTGCAACATTATTGGTTATGGTTAAGTGAAGTGCTAAAATGAAATGAACTTCATGCTTAACCATTATTATTGAAAAATCAACACATGACTCATCCATGAGTCACGAAGATGAGGGCATACCTTAAGCCCTTATTCTTATGGAAATGAATGAAGGCGGATATAGTTAACTACTTGGTGAGATGTCTAGAATGTCAGCAAGTGAAGGCTGAACATAAACATCCGATCGTATTACTACAACCACACACTGTTCTAGAATCAAAATGGGAGGTCATTTTGATGGACTTTATTATTGGATTTCTGTTGACGGCAAGGAGGCATGAATCGATTTTCGTGGTAGTTGACACTTAGACGAAGAGTGCACATTTTTATCGATGTGTGTATGCCGTACTAGGTGTGAGACATAGCTAGATGTTTTATCAGCGAGATTGTGAGATTTCATGGTGTGCTTAAAAGGATCATATCCGATAGAGGATCGATGTTTACCAAATGTTTTTGGACTAGTTTCCAAGAGGACTTGGGGACAGAACTGAACTTTAGTACAACATATCACTCTTAGATAGACGGGCAGATAGAAAGAACGAACCAAATTTTGGAAGATTTTTTTTCGTATGTATATGATGGACCAACAAAAGTGCTGGGAAGAGTTCCTGCCACTGGTAGAGTTTGCGTACAACAACAACAACTATCAAAGTACCATTAAGATGGCACCATTTGAGTTTCTTTATGGGCGACCGTGTTAGACGCCATTGAGCTGGGATCGACTTGAGAATAGGGTCCTGGTAGGACTATAAGCAATCCAAGAAATGGAAGAAAAAATACAATCAATAAGACAATGGATTAAAGAAGCACAAGATCGGTAGAAGAGTTATGCCAATGCGCATCACATTGACCACAATTATGAAGTTGGAGACCGAGTTTTCCTGTGGGTGAAACTACCCAAGAGTTCTATCACGTTTGGAAGGGGTGATAAACTCTCTCCTAGGTTTTTGGGACCTTTCAAAGTTGTGGAAAGGAAGTGACCCATGGCCTATCGACTAGCCTTGCCTGATTCTTTGAGGTGTATGAACGATGTTTTTCATGTATCTATTTTGAGACATTATGTTAGTGATCCTACACATGTTATTGACATTAGTTCCTTGCACGTGTCGGATGAGGGTGCACTCATGACAGATCCAATCCACATTCGGGACCCTTGCATTCGACATCTATGACATCGAACAATCGATTAGGTCAAGGTCTAGTGGGACAATTATAGTCCACACTCGACTACCTGGGAGGACGCATATGCTATGCGCCAACAATTTCTGTATTTGTTTGATAGATTAGACATATAGATCTTGTCAGATACTTGATTTACTATATCTTATATACTATACAACTTCGTGATGAAGTTTAAAACAAGAGGGGGTGTATGTAACATCCTTCTCTTGCGAGCACATGCTATCGACTTATTCTTTGAGAACAATTGCATGCAAGTGATCTAGTTATAGTACATGATTATATATTTCGCCTGTGGATCTTTATGATAATGTTGATGATTATGATTTGATGTTATTGATATATGTGTATTGATAGATGCTATTGACAAGTTTTCCCTGAGTGTGCAGGACACTTGATAGATTGTGGATGTTGATGGCATCAATGGACCTCCTTGGACTCCATATTGAGTCAGGTAGTGGATTGTATTGGTTTGAGTATTTCATTTATGCATATGTGACATATGATCGATTATATATTATGATGTTGTATATGGATAATTGGCAGTGTTTCGTTGATGGATACAGGCTGACGATTGCTTTCTAATATGACTCACATAAGGAGTAAAGGGGTCATGCACTTAGACTAGATATTGAAGGAGAGGTGTGTCAGAGTCCCTGTCACAACCTACTAGCACTCCCGTCGTGGTTCAAATTGTAGGTTAACAATTACCTATTTCGAGGAGTCCACGATACCGTGAGGGCAGACTGAGATAGTCGCTCACGAAGATTTCTATGGGGCGCACAATGAGGCAGGGTCCTTATTCCTTAGAAACCCTTAGTCTCTCACAAGTTCGCCCAAATGGAGTGTTGACTCCAGGGGTTAGACAACTACCAAAACCAGTCAAAAGGTGAGTGACACCCTTGGATGTAGGAGAGTGCATCTTGAAGGGCATGTCACATGATTTAAAAGGGAACTTGAGTCAATAGATCTAGGTGGCCTAGAAAACAATTAATTAATTTGACATTGTCCGATTTAAATTAATTAATTAATGAGTAAATTATTAATTATAAATCTCTATAAGAGTCTAAGCCTTTTCAAATAAAATTTAATTAAGTCTAAGCATAAGTTTTGTAAAGAGGCTAAACTGAAATTAATAACTAAAGCAAAAGGGGAATGAGGTAAATAATTTCAAGAATTAAGAAAATTGAAATAATCTTAATGATTTGATTTAAGGTACATAGGTTTAAGAAATTATTAAAAAGGGAGTTTTTAAAATAAGAAAGAAACATAGAGGAGAGAGTGTGTACGCATAGAAAGGAATCTAGAGTCTAGTTAACTCTAGTCTAACTAAAAAAAATAATCATATTTTAACTCAACTCAGATTTAGTAAGGCATCAGTCATTAATTAGAAAGAAGGGGAATAAAGAGACAACTAGGAGTGATTTTAGGAGCGCTTTTAGGAGAGATAAGGGAAATTGACTTTTATTAAAATAAATTGTGGATTTACTTGTGCAACTAAGAGAAAGGGTGAAAAGTGTATGGGGGAAATAATTCTAAATTATTTAATTGAAAAAGTGAATTAATTGCGCAAGTGGGGATGTGTTTTAGGGAAATTCTATAAAACAAATGGTTGGGATGAGAAATGGAGAGACTGGTTATGGGTAAAGTTATGCTGCAAAAAGTTTGACTGGTTTTACTTGTGAGAGTTGGGATACTGAGCTTGAGAGAGAGTGGTGGATCTACCTTGCGAGGCAAGCTCGGAACTAGAGTATCTTTTTGGTTGGTTGTGTGCGTGGCCCTTTTGTGGCTCGGGGTGGATAAGGGGGAATAAGAGTAATTCTAGCGTTGGCTGGGAGGTATCCGTGAAGTCTCAATGATTAGAAAGCTAAGGGTCGGGAGGAGCGTTGTTGTGGGAGAACATCTATGATATCTTTGCCAATTGGTTACATTACTTTATTTTGGACTAGAAGTTGTAATAATATTAATTGTCTATTGTTTAGAAATTGTTGTCACTGTACCTCAATTTGATATCAAATTTACGTTTGGTTTGGATGGTTTTGTGTACTCTAGAAGGTGAATTTATATATTGTCATTTCTAATTAAAAAAAGAGGAAACAACAATGGTTGCTGGGATATATATATATATATATATATATATATATATATATCTGTATGTATGTATGTATGTATGTATGTATGTACAGAGTGGAAATCCTCTTGGTCGTTGTTAGAAATTGCCAATCAAATTAATTTAGTTTATTAGTTTTTATAGTTGTGATGAATGCATTGAATGGTTCATGACTGGAAGATAGAAGGAATGTCGGGTCACTTGTTGAACTTGTGTAAAATCCATCGAAGAGAAGGAAATTTCTTGTCTTTAATTGTGAAGGAATTATGTGGAGCAATCCTTGTGCTAAGCAAATGAATTTCGCGTCCCCTTAGGTGCAATAGTCTGATTGAAATTAAATTTGTACATTCTAGAATTCGTTACTCGTTGAAGGATTTCCTTGAAACCTTAAAAAATCCATGAAGGAATCACCTGCACATTGTCTTAGTTGAGTATGTCGGAGGGGTGAGGATTAATTCCCATCCCTGGTGCGTAGGAGTTGGGTATATGTTCTTGTGTTTCTCTACCTCCTTGTCTAGTGGGTGATCTCTTGTGGGGCACTTACGACCCGATTTTCGGTGGCTAACACAGATTCATTAAATCTTGGATCTAAGGAATGCAAGGGACATTATGAGGTTGAATTTAAATCCGGGATAAAAGTGTGTTAAATATCGATATACCAACTTCTTAGAAGGATTAAAAGCATTGGTTGCAAACCCTAGTTGTCAGCGTTTTACCCCTCTTGTTTCATTTTTATTATGGTCGTTCTATCCTTTCACCTTCGTCTATGGATTATGATGGTGGTTTGGTCATGTTCCACCGTAGAGATTTCTGTTGGACTGAGCGTTGGAGACACTGAGTGTTTTAGCGAGGTGAACATTTCCTTAAAGCTTACAATTCTACCCACACCCATCGTGATTCCTGCCTTGGAAATCTAAATCATTGTCTTCTTGAATTGATTTAGGAATATAATTTTTTGAACTCGATCCAGTTGGAAGGATCCGATCCTACGTGCACCTAGCCACTTCCCCGACAGAACTAGTGTGTAATTTTAGTACCTTCCTTCTTAAAAATCTCATCAATGTTACGTTCGAGCTTCGCTGTCTGATAATTTTACCCAACTACCTGAGTAGTTGTCTTTTACTCCTTTATTTGATTAGGATATTTTCTTGGTCGACTTCCATCATTTGTTTATTGTGATAACATATTATTACGCTTCAAATGGATTGCAAGATGTCTTGATTCCATGCATTTCTTGTAGGGTTCTGCCTCAATTTTCTCTTTAATGGATTGAAGAGCAGATTGAGTCTCAACCTATCACTATTACGATGTGACCCTTACTTAATAAATTATTGATTAATCACAATAATGTAAAGGCGGATTTGATGATTGTAATAACTACTTTAATCGATCTCCTTGTCCCTTATTTAGGATTGATCAGTTAGTTGAAACCTCACATAACTCATACGGAAGGTGATCCCTTATAATATTTCAGGGATTTTATTCCTTGCATTCGATTCCTGACTTATGATGTAAATAGGATTGGGATCCTTAACTTCCTTCATAGGATTTGTAGTTGAATTTGGGTCTTCCTTAAATTCATATATGGAATTTTAAGACAACGATGGTGTTCTTGTTTGTGGTTTAGATATGATCGTGGCCTTCTCTCCTTTTCCTAATAGATTATAGATTATAGATTAGAAATTGAGGTCTTGTCTAGTGGTAGTATGTTGTTCCTTTATAAGGCTTACCCTTGGATGTAAAGGTAGTTGGAGGTCTCTTAATATTAGTCAATTTGAATAACCTTAAATTTTATGAGATGGAAAACATTGAGTCCTTAATGGATTTTGCGTTGGGTTTTTGAAATTTTCGTAAAGGAACTGTTAGTAGTATTGAATCTTATGTTTCCCTTAAAGAAGATTTCAATTTTTCTTATGGTCCCTAAATGGAAGTAAAATTTGTATTAAACCCTTAATGTTTTCTTAAGAAATAAAGGACCTTCTTGTAGGGGTCTTGAATAAATATGAGATTTTAACATTAAAATTTTAGGCATTCTTAAAAGATTTATGTAATAAAAGATGGTATGGATGAGCTCTGGTAGAGGTTACTAGATACAAAAAATTGAACACTTGAGAAGGATACTTGAACTTATTGACCCTGACCTTGGAAAAATTACCTTTTATTGCCTGAAGCAAATCCTTATAAAATACTATGCTCTCGTGGTCTTATTGTACTTATGTTTATTTCCACCCTCAATAAGCTTCATTATTGCTTGATGTTGATTAAGTAAAATAGATTTCCTTGCACATCCATGAATGGTAGATGCTTGTGATACTTGTTTATGGTGTTGCGCCACTAACTCAAAGTTCAAGAATAACATAGAATGATGCAGTTGATAACCTATTGTCCTTGTCCTTCCTTGAGTAGATGCAGAGTTATTGTTACGTGTTATTATTGACAAGATTCATTACATGTGATTCCCTGCTTAACTTAGAACTTTGTCATGATGTATGATGGGTTATGAAATGTCATACTCTTGCGCCATGAAATAAAGATGACGAGTAATCTTGTGCTATGAAATTAAAGTAGATGATTGATATTGCATCATGAAGATAATGTTGATATGTGATTGATTTAGTAATTAGCTTTCTCTTGCACCATGAATAATTGATAATTAGGATTGATTCATCTAGTTGAATTTCAGCTTGATTGGATTAGAGGGAATTAGACACCTCCTTGTTCCTCAGAACAATCGCCAGCCCTGAGACCTTAAGTGGTCAAAATCAATTGGATGAATCCTGGGCTTGAGCGTTTCTTATGTGTCCTGGAGGTCCTAACCTTGTAGGGTAGGTTGGTCGGGTAGTTCCTTTAATGTTCAACTTCATGGTTGAATATTTCTTTGTATTTTTATTCAGTCGATCGTGATGTATGTATTGTGTCATTAATTATTATGATGATGTGTTGATTAAGTGCAACTATTAATTATGATGATGATGATTGAGTCACTGTTTATGAGTCGATTATGTGTCGCTTCTAATTATGTTAATGCATGGGTTATGTGTCATTTTAGTTATGATGATGTATCACTAGCGATGTTGTTAATTATGTTGTGACGAATTTAATATTAAATTCCTAATGCAAGAAAAAAAATATAGATGTATATATTTACCTATTGTACATCGCTTTTCGTTGTCGTAACAGAGGGGTCGTTACATATTTTTCGATCCATATTATTTTTAGAATGAAATGAAGTACACAAAGAAATAGTAGAGAGTACAACAATACAGTGAAACCCAACTTCTATTAATGAATAAACTAGTAGAATATTGTAGAACACAAATTGGCTAGAATGGTGGCAGGTTATCTGTGAAGAGAAAGAGATGTTGGCTACACTCATTCACAAAAAGGTAATACAATGGGCCACAAGAAATACCTTTTAACATAAAGCATGAACCGTAAATGTCCAAAACCCTAACCCTAGGAGGTGAAGTGCCAAAAGATTTGCGGGCCTCGAGGTGGTTAGTTGATGCGTCAACTTCCCGAGGGCACACATTTTGCATAAAATCTATGTTTGGGGTGTTTAGTAGTTTTTTGGAAAGATATAATCAAGAATTACAATTATTGGCATGGCCTAGGCATGTTGTGGCAACCCCAAGCCCCCAAATGGCCAAAAAACATCATTTAGGGAATCAAAACAACCTCATAAGTTTAGGACCTACAAATCATAAGAGAAATGACCAAGATGGAGAACCGTGAAGAGTTATTGGAAGAGTTGGGTGGACACCAACATCCACCTAGATTAGTTTTCCCCCTTAGGAAGCAATGGTCACTGTTGCATTATGTTCCCTGAGGAGATGGGAAAATTTTGTTGAATATGAACCTTGGTGAGCCACTTGCCTTACTAAAGCAGTTATTTTTCATTGACAACCCGATAAAGTTGTATGTTTTGTTGGCAGGTTCCCTTCATCACGGTGTCCATGATCTGATCCTCTAAAGCTTATGCAATGAAATCGATATTGAGTTCTAAAGGGGCCAATTTCCCAAACACCTCTGAGGTGTCCAATAGAGGTGGTAAACATGGTCGAAGCAACTCCACATTAAATACTGGGTGTAAGCCAAGGATAAAAGGAATACTCAATTCAAAAACATTTTCACCCATAGCCTTTGTGATGGTGTAAGGCTCATATTAGAGTGGTTTGAGCTTCATATGGAAGCCTATGAGACACTCTTTTTGCAAATGTAACCACACCTTGTCACTGACCTGAAACTTGTGAGGAACTCAATGATGGTCATGTCATTGCTTATACTTGGAATTGGATGATCCAGAAGGATCTCGGTGGCCACCCACCTTGTCCAACTGGCTCAAAACAATTTTTTGGCAAATTACTATTTTTAGCAGTTTTTCAGTTCTTGAAATTCTGGGGACATTTTGAGGGCCTATGAAAATGTGTTGAACCTACAAATAATAGATCTAGTTAGCAAATGAAATACACAATTTACAGAGAAAATATGAGAAAATAGAAGTAGGAGAGAAAGAATGGAAGAATTCTCATTAACAAAATGAATGAATGATAATTTACACATGATATACCCTGTATAACTCAACTAATGCGCACTGGAGGAGAAGCCAATGCACCATAGTTGTTATAACCCTAAATTTCACCAGACATGCATACCTAGCATTAGGCCATCTTACTTGCTATTTTTTCCAAGCCATCATTGATCAACTCTTCTAAAAAACCATTTTTTTTGAATATGTATGCGCCTGGCACCACTACTGCCCATGTACACATGCTTTCTGCACCATTATAGCCCGCGTATACTCACAAAAAGTGAGAAAAATAAAAATTTGCAAAGGGATATGGGTTTTTAGGTAGTTACCTAACCATTTGACCGCCCATAGCCGGTCACGCAACCGAATAACTGTATTTTTGGCCTATAAAAGAAGACGTTGGGGTCCCATTCCAAGAAGAAGCATGAGAGCAAAGAAACTTTGCCCATTTGAGTATCCCCCCTTTGCCCCAATATTTTGCAACCACACTGTGAGCTTGAGCCAAAATTCCTTTTTTCAGCCCTTTTTCCTCCATTGCAAACCCTTGCCATCTTCCTAAAGAGAACTGAAGAGGAGAAGAATACATGGAAGCAGTTGGTGCACGGTGAAGAGGAGCCCAGGACCGAGTTCGAGGAGCAGTTGCCGGTCTCATATTGTAAGCGACTTTTTGAGATTAATATAAAGAAATACTTTTTCCATCCCTCCAAATGATGTCTTCAATATTTATGATTTATTTGTATTTTGGTTATGATATCTAACCCACTAATCCATATATAGAATCCATGCTTGTAGTTTATTGTTTATCTTTTGGTGAATGCAGGTTGGCCTTGGGAGGAGATCTACAGTCGAGAAACAACTGAGCGCAAAGGGATCGACATCGGACACAGAGTTTAAGGTAAGCTTGCCAGATCCTTATACTTTGTTTTTTTATGTATGATTGTGGGGTAATGTCGGGATAGTTGTTAAAAGTAGGAGACTTTAGATGGTTAGCTCTGCTTGCACTTTAGAACCCTAGTGTAGTCTGTAGGGGGTTTTCCCGCTATAGCAGTAGTGGGGGTCTAGAGTTATATGGACACACACTAGCAATTACGTCAGTAAAATTCCACCTAGTCTAGTCTCTCAAGCAGTTATGGGAGTGAACTTCCACCTAGTCTAATCTCTCAGGCAGTTATAGGAGTGAACTACCACCTAGTCTGAGTTAACTAGTCTCTTAGTCTTCAGTTAACTGACTGAAACAAAGTGAAGTGAGGAGGAGATAAGGGAATCATGAGTGATGTGCTAGTATGGTGATGATACCAAGGACAATGCACATTAGCTGGTGATGATCCAAATGTTGCACGGTGATAATCTAAATGTGACATCTAGACTCCACTCAATTGATCAAAATGAAGTGTGAACTAAAGAGAATATTCTTCGTAAACTGTAGGAGGCTGAATAAATACTAATAAACATAGGGAAAATATTAGGAAAAATAAATCCTAGGTGTGTGTGAAGTATCTCCAACACCCCCCTTGAACATCACTATGGTGAAAATAAAGAATGGGTCTCGACAACGAGGCCATGTTAGGCACCCAAATACAAAAGATACATTGAAATAAACAAGGAAAGAGGGAAAACCTCATGGGAACCCCCCCCAAAGTACAATGTATGTAAAAAGAAGAACTGGCAGTTTCTAGGAAACTATGTCCTTTAATCCAAGACGATTGCACAGAGAATGGAACTTCTCCTCAGTGAAGGTCTTGGTGAAGATGCTTGCAGTCTGTTCTGTTGAAGGAAAGAACTGTAGTTCAATTATCCCCTCATGTAATAAGTCTCGAATGTAGTGCATGCAGATCTCGATGTGCTTCGTCTGCTGCCTCTGAACTGGATCTTTGTAGAACTTCAGAGTGGTTTGGTTGTCACACCAGATAACAATTGACCGATGAAACTGAATGCCCAAATCAGTGAGAAAATGTTGTAGCCACATAACATGAATCGTTATGTTAACTACCCCTTTGTACTCTGCCTCGACTGAAGATAGAGCAATAGCAACCTGCTTCTTTCTCTACCAAAAGATAGGCCTGCTTCTTGCTCGACCAACAGATAGGCTTGGAACCAAGACTGACTGAGTAACTAGATGTGGACTTGCGATCAATGTTATCTCTAGTCTAGTCAGAATCAGTGAAATCGATGAAGTAGAATGTAGAGTCTGTTGCATAATGAATCCCAAAGGTGATGGTGCCCTATGTGTATCTAAGGATACACTTTACAACCTTCCATTGCAGCTCATCTGGCTCTTGCATGAACCTGGAGACTACTCCAAATGCATAGGAGAGGTTTGGTCTGGAGTGCGTGAGATACAATAAGATCCCCAATAGTTTTCTGTACAGTGTGTTGTCCACTAGTGGAGTGTCCCCACCATCCTCAAGTTTGAATCTTGATACGAAAGGAGTCGGGGCAAACTTGCAGTCTATCATTTGAAATATCTCAAGGAGATCTCCTTCATACTTGGCCTGAGACAATTTGATGCCTGATGCATCCTGATTGATCTCAAGTGCAAGGAAGAAATGTAGTGGACCCATGTTCGTCATCAAGAACCTGTCATGCATAATCCTCTTGAATTTAGAAATCACTGAAGTCGAGCAACCAATGATCAACAAATCATCAACATACAGAACTAGGAGTAGAAGTGAATCAACCGTCCGGAGCATGTAAACATTTGGGTTTGAATTACAATATACAAAGTTCCGTGATAGTAGGTAGGAGTCCATCTTGGCATACCATGCCCTCGTAGCCTACTTGAGGCCATAAATAGACTTCTTCAGTCGACAGATCAAAGATGAATCCTGCATAAATCCCTGGGGTTGATCCATATATATCTCCTCAGAGAGATCTCCGTGAATAAATTCATTATTCATGTCCATATGATGGAATTCCCATCCCTTGGCTTCTGCAATGGCAAGTGCCAAACATATGTAATCCATCTTCGCTACTGGAGAAAGGGTCTCATCATAGTCAATTCCATGCAGTTGTTGAAATCCTTTGGCAACTAGCTTGGCTTTGTATCTGCTAACCTGTTCATCCACTCTGCTCTTGGTCATGTAGACCCATCTGTACCTACAAATTTTCCTTCCTAAAGGAAGGGGAACTATTGGCACAGGGGAATACCTGAGGTTCACTCCAAGAGCGCACTAACAGGCCCTAGCTACTGGCCCTTTCGGCAACACCTACGAAGTAGTCTCACTCGAAGCAACTAAGAGGGGGGTTGCAGGACATGAGTGTCTACAACCAGGGGAATATCAAGTGGATCTATCACAACAAAAATACAACCTTCATATATCACTTATTAGCTAGGTTTATCCTGCGCAGCTATAAATATGATCTAACATAAGACTGTAAATAACAATATAACAATGATAGAGATCTAGGCATCAATCACAAATACGACACAAAATATACGTGGTTCACCCTCTCTCTAGGGCTACATCCACATAACTGTGCTTATGATTTATTAAGGTAAAGCATACAGTTCTTATCTGCCCTCTCAACTAGCATATATTCTTTCTTCTCTCTCTTTCTCTCCCCTTCCTGTGCACCTAGCTACGGGACTTAACCTTTGCACATAGCTGAAGATCTCAGAATACGATCCTCTCCCTCCACAACAGAGCTATAACAACAATATCATACCAATACTCAGTGACCAACAACCACCCCACCCAGGTCCTCTTGACCTTTATTTATACATTATAATCCCTCACCGACAGCCTTAGGTCGAAACCTATGTGCCAAAACCCTAGATACCAAAACCCTACGTGTGAAAACCCTAGGTCAACTTGACCCTCTTTTTCCGGGCTTTTCCAACCTGTCTTTCCTTCTTCATCGCACGGTGCTCCAAAGCATCCAATGATGGCTTTCTCTGCTTGATGAGTTGTCCACGATCCTTATTCCTTGCTGATCTGTCATTCCTGATCTCCTCGTCCAATGGCTTGCTTTTCCGCACTTCGCTCCATCTTTCCTGCTCTTTTTCTCACTTCGACTCAGTGACAGTTACTGTGTCTCCCACGAAGCTCGCTCTTTACCTTTCCTTTCTTGTTCTTCGCTTCCTTTCATAATGAAGGGCCAACAGTCCCCCAACACTCACCTGTGACTCATCCCGAGGCACTTCAAATTTGATCCTCTTGTTTTACTTCGACTTTGGACTGCGTAGTGCAACCCTTACTTTCTGCTTTATGCCTCCTTTCCATCCTTGTGCAGACTGTATTTTCTGTGTTTGGTACCTAGTTTCAACTGCACCTGGTACCTAAACGCTTTTCCTCATGCTTTTACTGAGAGCTGCGAGGCAGCTGGTTATCATAGTACAACTTCAACCGACTCCCAATCACCAATCCTTCTTTCCAGTCTCCCTTCAATGTCTTCAGCTATGCAACTCCTCCTTCTGTAACATAGGCAATCTCATATGGTCTGAGACAATGCGTTCTAAACTTCCCAGGGTGTTTGATAAACTTACTGTCATACACCAGTACTAAATCACCTTGCTTGAATGTCTTCTTCTTGATGTGCCTATCATGATAGGCCTTTTCTCATTCCTTTTGAACTTGATGATGGAATACTGCAATGAATCTATCTTCTTCCATTTCAACCAACTATGCAAGACTCTCGCGAACAACGTTGGTATCATCCATGTTTGTAAATGCAATAATTCTTAGGCTTGGTACTAATTATTCCATTGGACAACAACTTCAAGATCATAAACCAACTTGAAGGGGGTCTGCATTGTTAATTTCTTGCAAGTGGTTCTATAAGCCCAGAGTACTGCTGGTACTCTTAAATCCCAGTCATCCCTGTTCACGCTGCAAATCTTTGTCAATGTTGTTTCCAAGATCTTGTTGAATGCTTCAACAGTTCTGTTTGCTTGTGGATGGTAAGGTGTACTCTTCTGATGGTGGACTGCAAATTCTTCAGTTAGGGCTTCAAATGTCTTATTGATGAAGTGTGTACCTTGATCACTCATAAGGATCTTAGGGCATCCAAACCTGGTTATTATGTCATCAAATATAAAATGTGTAATTGTAGTTGCACTATAGTCCTTGACTACTCTGGCTTTGACCCATCAGGTTAAGTATTCTGTCGCAGTAATAATGTACCTTGCTCCTGTGCACTTTCCTGGGGGGTGTATAGGTCCCACGAAGTCAATGGCCCACTTTTCAAATGCTTGTAGGGCCATCTGCGGTGCTAATGGCATTTCATCTCTTCAGGATGGTTTTCCAATTCTCTGGCATACATCACATGCTCTGGCATACTCTTTAGCATCTCTGTGTAATGTAGGCCACTAAAGGCCAGCTCGCAGAACCTTCTACGCAGTTGCTTTCCCTGCGTAATGTCCTCCTGCGATGCCTTCATGAGATTCTGCAAGGATCAGTGGTTGCTCTGTCTCCATAACACACCTCCTTAATATTTCATCTGGTCCCATTTTGTACAGTTGTCCAGCTATAAGTGAAAAGTCTGTAGCATGCACCACTAGTTGTTTCTTTTGAGGAATTGTATACTCACTTGGAGCCATTCCTGTTGACAGGAACTGGACTATGTCTATGAAGTGGTCATCAATCTTTCTAATGGAGAGCAAATGTGCATCTGATAATGTATCCTCCAAACTGGTAGGTTCTTCGCCATGTTCCAACCTTCATAAGTGGTATGGGCCCTTGTTCATTCTTCCTAGCTTAACTATGATCTCAAAATCATATTCTTGAAACAACAGAAGCCTTCTGCATATTCGCCCCCCCAACATTGGCTTGTTGACTAGGTAGTTCAGCGCAGAGTGATCAGTAAACATTTTAAAGTGTCCTCCCAACAAGTAGTGGCGAAATTTTTGCAGTGCATACACCATGGCTAGCCCCTTTCTCTATGTAGTGGTGTAATTAACTTCATCTGTGGATAGCTTCCTACTGGGAAATGCTAATGAATGATCAATATCCCCTTCTCCAGGTTGTGCCAGTACTTCTCCTAATGCAAGAGAAGATGCATCGACATGCACATGGAATTCTTTGCTCCAATCTGGAAAAACTAGAATGGGCACTGTAACCATCTTCTGTTTCAGCGTGTCGAAGCTCTATTGACATTCATCTGTCCACTCATGCTGGAAGTCCTTCTTTAGCAGCTTCTCCATTGGTGCTGTAATTTGGGCATATCCTTTGATAAATTTCCTGTAATATCCAGTATGGCCCAGTGCAGTGCGCAATTGTTTGACTGAAGTAGGAGGTGGCAAATCAACTATACTTGCAATATTATATGGGTCAACCAACAATCCCTGCTTGCATACAATATGACCTAATAACACTTGAAATGGTGAGAAGAAGATGCATTTCTTCAGATTCAAATCAATTCAACACTGCCTGCATTTGTCCAACATTAGCCTTAGACATTCAATATGATTTTTCAACAAACTAAAAACAGTCCAGTCATCAAAGTATGCTTCTAAAAATTTATGCAAAAATTCTTTGAACGCTTCGACCACCACCCTGGAAAAGATGGCTGGGGAATTCTTCAATCCAAATGGCATTACTATCTATTGGTAGGATCCCCACTCTGTGGCAAACATAGTCTTATGATGGTCCTCCTTGGCAATGCATATCTAATGGTATCCCGAAAAGACGTCTGTAAAATAATATACTTCCTGGCCTCCCACGTTATCCAACACTTTGTCTGTGAATGGTGTAGGGAAGGGGTCATGCAGGCAGGAATCATTCAACTTTCTGAGTTCCACACAGATCCTGATTTGTCTTGTCTTCTTGTCTTGTACCACCATAGGGATGATCCACTCCGACTCTTCGACAAGTTCAATAATCCCCGCTTCCAACATTTTGTCGAGCTTGATCTTCACTTTTCCCTTGTATTTCAGGTTCAGTGTGTAAGGTCTTTGCTTGACTGGCTTCGCATCTGGTTTCAAAGGTATTCTCATTTCACCCATAGGCCCTTTGATTCCCTTCATATAAGTGAACTTTGTTGGGAACAAGTCCTGATATTCGTGCAATAACTCTGTAATCTTGTCAATGGTAGCAACATCCCAATAATCTCCGACATTGGCAAGCTTTGGTGTCTCCTTTGTCTCAATATTGACTTTCTTTATTTTGATCGGCTGTTCTATGAATGGCAGCTCAACTCTTGGTCCTTCCACATTTCTGTGGCCTTTTGTCTCAATGATTTTTACCTTCCTCAGATCATCATCTTCATCGGCATTAATGTTGTAACATCCTTGCAATATATGGAATGGTGCGGTCCATTCATCATCTTATTGTTCCAAAGGGAGGCCATATGCCTCCTTAAATACTTTCCGTCTCACAATCTGTAATGCTTGTTCTACTAAAGGAAATTCACTTTCAAACAAAAAGGTGGTTACAAAATTCTGGTTCATACCTTCCCAATCTGAAGTGATGAGGCGCAACTCTGCTTGAAGGTACCAGTTGATAGGGATAGTGTCTAGCGTGTTAATGAATCTGTGCACCCATTGTTCTCGAGGAATGTCACTCCAGGCCTCTTCATAGCTTCACACATGGTCCTTTGGGATACTTCAACCCGTGTACCCCACTTCGCAACTTCCTACTTGTCCTGAGAACCACACTGTCATCAAAGTTCGACATTATGTCCAGTCTGTGATGTTTCCTTTGTGCATCCCCCACCATATTACTGGTGTGGATTTCATGGCCTCATCCATTGCCAACAAACTCTGTTGTGTTGGTACACTTGTCTCAAACTCTGATAAGAAGTTTTCTAAAGAGTTCAACCCATCAAATGTGGGTAATTTAATCACTGTTGTGTTGATCTAGTGAACCTCTCTGGTTAGTCTAGCACATCTTCTGGTAGAGACTTCATACATCCGGTTCTTCCAGTTCTCCAACACTTCTCCTGAGTCTGATGAACATGTGATGTCTCTTCGCTAGCTCAGATTCCTATCGGCTGTAGGATTGATATAATCCTGCTGTCTGGCTGTTAGTTTGTAGATGTTTTCCAGTTCGTACGCCTGGTATTCTTCTCTGATAGGCTCTGTGTATCGAGGACCCTCATCTGGATCTAAATGTGCAATGACCCTAAGGCCATCTCTTTCAAATGTCATATGCCTCTTCTTTAGATCAACAACAGTAGAATTGTTGAAGGCCCCATCAATTCCTAATAATGTAGGATAAGGGCAGTTGTCATCAACAATTTCAATTACTTCAAAATATGCAAAGGTTCTAACTCCATCGATGTCCACAGGGACATGCTCCAATCATCCAAATGGGCTGACAGCTTGTTGATTAGCCATTCTAATCCTGATAGGGGAATAGATCAACTTCATTTTTCCCATCACTGCCCAGGTTTGCTTCGTCATGACATTGACCTCCGACCCTAAGTTGAGGACCACATAGTCTATATCATATTCTCCTATTTGAGCATTCAGGTGTAATTCTTTATTTGTCCTTCTCCTTTTCCCAATTTGGTGCACTTCCCTATTCAGTAAGGAGTCTATCTTTCCTAGCTCATACTGCTTGATTAAATCTTGTAATTCTTGTACAGGGCTTTTATCTTGAATCAACTTAACACAAGTGCACAAAAATTCCATGAGTTTTCTTACCTCTTTTCCTTCTGTTGGTGACACAGACTGATCAAATGCCCGAGGCATGCCATATTCTTGGATTTCTAGTTGTTTCTTTGATGAAGACCCTTGATCTCTTTTGAACTCTTTTCTTTCCTCCTCAAATATCTGTCTTTCTTTCTTAGCATTGAACGTTGGGCTCTTCTCTGTAGCTTTCTTGAATCCGTGGTCATTTGCAGTCTTTCCTTGGGCTACTTTGTCTTCTCCTGTAGCAGTGCCTCCTAGAGTGATAACAACAACTCTAGGGTCTGCTCCGTGAGGTTCAACATATATCAGTTTCACTTGCGGGTTTTGTTGAGGTCCTCATCTTTCTTGAAGCTTTGCTAGAAGCAAAGGGCAGTCCTCGATGACATGCTAGAAGGAATTGCAATAACTACAGGTTGTGCAAGGGTTCTCGTAGTCCCTCGCTAAATGTCCTGGCTTCATGCAGTTGTAACAGATTATTTGTCCTTGGCCTCGACCCATACCTCGTCCTCATCCTCTTCCTCTGCATCCACCACGAGGATTGAAACTTCCTCTTCCTGGATAATTATACTATGTATTGTTTCCTTCTTGGTGTACTTCGCCTTGGATCTTGTATATGTTTCTTGATCTTTCATGCATCAGGTCAAAAGCCCTACAATATCTATCATCGTGCCCTATGGACTTATAGAATGTGCAATACAAGTTTGTGGGTGTCTGAACATAATTCTTCATATAATAGCACTCACCAGGGCGATGTCGGTTTCTGCATACTTCGCACCAGGGAAGGTTAACTTGCTTCAAGGGGCTCAATGCTCTTGAGGCCAAATATTCATGAAGTAGGGGGCATTGTTCTTTATCATGACCTTCAGATCTGCATCTTACACACCAAATATCTTCTCTTTTGTCCTTCCCCTTTTCCTTCTTCGTGTCCTCAACCTGCAGAGACAAACTAGTTAGCTGGCTCAAGATCTGGCTCATGCCTGAGCTAGATTCTCCCATAGGTGCTGATTCAGGGTTCAAGGTGATCTCCAAAGATTCTACCTGCGATGTAATCTTCTACTGCATCAGGGGAACTCTGACGTGTGGTAAAAGAGCAACGATGAACCATTCTTTGTTCTGCTCATCTGGGATCTTAAAAGTCAATCGACCTGTTAGGGTCTTGAATCTCTGATCGAACTCCCAAACAGGTTCGTCTACCTTCTATTTGATCTCCTTTAGATTAGTAATACACTGTGACTCTGAATTAGGTTTTTTAAACTTTGCAACCAACGCATTCTTGATCTCATTTAGTGGCTTAGGCTGCGCAAGTCCTTGGACAAGATTCATGTACCAACTTAGTGCGCGATCCCTTAACGTAGTGCTAATCTGGTTTCTTTTAACAACTTCATCGATAATATTTTTAATGTTCCATACGGCCTCACACAGGAACCAGTGCCGATCAGGATCTTTAGATCCATCTCCTTTAAAGATAGGGAGCCTCATCTCGTCTGCCATAGAGGTGCCTAGGTTTCCTGTTTGAGTAGATGTTGAACTACTACTAGTAGTAGTCTGCAGACTCTGGTGATTCAAAATATTCTGATTACTTAGCGTTTCTGAAATAACAGAAGGATTGATATTACTTACTTCAGTGGTCTGCATGGTTCCAGATGTTTCTGGCTCGTTCTGGAAAAGTTCTTCAGCTTCCTCTTCCTCTTCTCTGGTGGGTTTTGATTGTTCTTCGTCTATTAGATTTGCCTCTTCTCCACTGTAGAAACTCTCGTCTCTGTATTTTTGCTTGAACAGGTTCTCAAGGTGAACCCCTCGAAATACTTTCCCATTGTGCGTATGTCCAGCTTCTATGTCACTGTCGTTGTCCGAATTGTTGAACATTAGCCTTTTCGGATCCAACCAATCTACTGTATCTTCAAGACGTTCTTTTCATGCAACAACATCTTGATTCTTAGCTTTAGAAATTGTAAAAAAATTTCTCTGGGTCCTTTGAATAAGTATCTCTCAGCCTGCCTATATGATTCTATTCTGTCAACAAAAAATTCGGTGATATACCCTCCAATGGTACTATCGAACCAATGATCTACATCCCTTGATACATCGTTGTCAACTCTCTTAACCTTATTAATCAACTCCGACGTCCAGACCACAGGAATTCTAGATCTGATATCGAACTGGGTATCGACTAACCTAGCTAACCACTCGTATAGCTCTTGATGGATTCCTCCAAAGAATATCATGTGAATATCGATGAAGATGTGTTTCTGTAGCCAACCTTCAGTACTTAGCTTAGGGTTCTTGTTTTGGGCTTCAGCGAAGTCCCTCTCTTGATCCTCTATCCACTTCTGAATCTTTGTCTTCGATGGGAACCACCTTGACATTCCCTTACATAGATTCCTATCCCAGCAATGGAACCATTTGTTGGCAAGGGGGCAAACCCGAGGTTCACTCCAAGAGAAAACCAACAAGCCCTAGCTACTAGCCCTTTCAGCAACACCTATGAAGTAGATGCAGTCTCACCCAAAGCAGCTAAGAGGGGGGTTGTAGGACAGGAGTGTCTACAATAAGGGGAATATCAAGTGGATCTATCACAACAACAATACAACCTTTATATATCACTTATCAGCTAGGTCTATCCTGCACAACTATAGATTTGATCTAACATAAGACTATAAATAACAATATAACAATGACAGATATCCAACCATCAATCACACATATGACACAAAATATATGTGATTCACCCTCTCTCTAGGGCTACGTCCACAAAAATATGATTATGATTTATTAAGGTAAAGCATACAGTTCTTATCTACGCTCTCAGCTAGCAAATCTTCTTTCTTCTCTCTCTTTCTCTCCTTCTTCATCGCGCGGTGATCCAAAGCATCCAATGATGGCTTTCTCTGCTTGCTGAGTTGTCTATGATCCTTCTTCCTTGCTAATCTGTCATTCCTGATCTCGTCGTCCAACTACTTGCTTTTCCGCACTTTGCTCCATCTTTCCTGCTCTTTTTCTCACTTTGACTTAGTGACAGTTACTATGTCTCCTGCGAAGCTCGATTTTTACCTTTCCTTCCTTGTTCTTCACTTCCTTGAATAACCAAGGGCCAACAAGAACCATATCCCAAGTCTGGTTCTCGAGGAGGGAGTTGTACTCCTCCTGCATGGAGAATTCCCAAAAGGGATTTCCAACAACCTCGCCATAGGACTATGGATCTAAAGACTAAAACAAGAAAATATGCATGGGTGGTATCGATTCAGTGGAAGTGAGTGCAAGAGGAGTCTCCTTGAAATCATATCAAGTCCTCTTGGTATCAGCTGGATCCCTAACAAGATCTCCTGCATCCTGAAGAGTAGTCTTGGCCCACTTGGGCCTCTACTCTAGATCTGCATCTGCATCTACATGCAGTGACTCTTCATTTGAATGTACTAACTCCGTATCTAAATCATATGAATCCTCTGAATCAAAACTCTCATATGAAGAAGAGTCGCCTTGTGCATGCTCATCATCTTTGATAGGTGGAAGAACAAAAGTGTTTGCATGCGGCTGTTGAGGTACATGTGAGACACTTTTATCAAATTGGACACTTCACTCAATGATGAGATGGTCCGAGGAAATATCAATGAGTATGTATCCCTTCACACCGTCCGGGTATCCAACAAAGATACACTATGTGGATCAAGTTCCTTCCTCTTCTTAAAGGGGATCCTCGCCCATGCACATGAACCAAAAATATAGAAGTGGGTCACTTCCAGTTTGAGGATGCTCCAAGCCTCGTAGGGGGTCTTATCATTGACACATCTACAGGGAGATCTGTTTTGGATGTAGTTTGGAAAATTAATTGATTCAACCCATAATCTATGTGTAAGTGACTTTGCATGTACTCTCCAAGATGCCATCTCTTTTAGAGATCTATTTTTCTGCTCAACAACTCTGTTTTGCTGCAGAGTATAGGGAACTGTGTGTTGCAACTGAATCCATGACTCATGAAAAATATTCTTTATCTAATGTTTACATACTCTCCCCCGTTATCTATTCGAAGGACTTTGATTTTCTTTCCTGACTGTGTCTCAACAAGGGCTTTGAAATCTTTAAGGTGTTGAAAGACCTCTGATTTTTTTCATGAGAAAGAAAATCCATGTGAAATGTGAGAAATCATCAACAAAAATGAGCACGTACCTTACTTTACTAATTGATGGATGCGGAAAAGGGCCCATGAGGTCCCCATGGATCAGATCTAAAGGAAAGGAATCCTTCTGAGTCTTTCCTTTGTCGAATTTCTCTTGAGGGTGTTTTCCAAGAACACATCCCTCACAAATTCCTTTGGAGAAGTGGATATAAGATAGAACATCAACCATTCCCTGCTTGCTAAGCTATTGCATATATCTGTAATTTAAATTCCCAAAGCTTTCGTTCCATATCCTACTGCTTTCATCAACATAGGTAAGTAGTAATGCAAAATCTGGTTCAATAAATTCAGAAAATGTGTAGAGTCGAGATTGATGATTTACCTCACTGGTAGAAACCATGGAATTGGTTTACATGTCATAGATATCCACTATATCAGGTGTGAATATGAATCTCTTTCCGGTGCTAGAGTTTGTCATCTGATACACATAGAGAAGATTGACGAAAATTTTGGGAACGTGTAGAAAATTCTCGAAGCTTCCGTTTGTAAGTTTAATTCTTCCTTTGCCGGTGACCTCAAATGGAGAGTTGTCCTCCATAAAAATAGGAGGACCTTTGCATGCATCCAATGAAGAATATAATTCTTTTGTGGAATCCATGTGGTGTGATGCACCTGAATCTATGATCCAAACATCGAGAGAGGAGTTGATGGCAATCAAAGCATGGCTAGATTTGTCTTTCTTGAGATTCTAATCTTCTGGCTTTTTCTTCTTGGAACCCTCGGGGATGTGATCTCCAAGGTTGTTTTGCTGAAGTATTTGGGCCATTTGATCTATCTGTTTCTACATACATGTGGATTATGGGTGGAATACTTTATGGAAGTAAGTGCATTTCTCCCCTTTTCTTCCATCTGGAGGCATCGTTGAAGGGTTTTGAGTACCCTTCCTTCTTTGTATTTTCAAGTGATTTCCTTTTGTCTATGTCTTTAGATTTATGATATTGATTAATGCTAGCATCTTGCACAGTAATTTCATGTGCCTTTGGTCCTTTGATTTTTCCCATATTGATGAGCTTGTTCTACTCTCGTGTCAGAGACTCGATAAAGGCCTCAAGAGAGGGCATCGTCTAGGTGGCTTGAGAGGTGAGACTAACTGAATGAAATGTAGATACAAACAGTGAGTATTATGGACCAAGTTTGGAGAGAATGGTAAGAACTATTTGTTTCTCCTCAGATTTATCAAGCCCGCAAGCCTTGAGTTGCGGCAAAAAATCCTTATATTTGGTAAAGAAATATTGGATATTGTCGAAGGTTTTTGGATCCAAAGTGAGCAATTCCACCTCAAGCACGTGTCCCCTCATCTCGTCCTATTTTCCAAAAATCCCTTCCATGGTGGTCCAACCTTCATTGGGAGTTTTACAGGACGATATGTGAAAGAGGAGTTCAAGAGAAATGAGACTGCAAATAGTTCCAAACGCTTCATCCATTCGATTTAGATACTTGGATTTTTCTATGGCTAATGTGTGTTCGGTTTCCATGTTCATGGTTAGCCTATATAATCCTCTAGCTCGAAGATTCATTATCATCTTCTCATTCCATGCAAAGAAATTATACGGTGTAAGAATGAATTATTTTGGAAATTCCATTTTTCCGTTGTCTTCAATCTTCGGTACCTGGAAAAGCAATTTGGTGTGTCTTTTCCCTAACAACCCATCGAATCTGATACCATGTAAATGTGTTGGACTTGCACAAAGTATATCTAGTTAGCAAATGACATACACAATTTACAAAGAAAAATGAGAAAAGAGAAGCATGAGAGAAATAATGGAAGAATTCTCATTAACAAAATGAATGAATGATAATTTACACATGATATGCCCTGTATAACTCAACTAATGCACACTGGAAGATAAGTCAAGGTGCCATAGTAGTGGTCTAGAGTGATCTGGACACACATGAATAGTTACGGTAGTAAATTTCCACCTAGTCTAGTCTCTCAAGCAGTTACGAGAGTGAACTGCCACCTAGTCTGAGTTAACTAGTCTCTTATTCTTTAGTTAACTGACTGAAACAGAGTGAAGTGAGGAGGAGATCAAGGAATTGTGAGTGATGCACTAGTATGGTGATGATCCCTAGGATAATGTGAATTAGCTAGTGATGATCCCAATGCTGGATGGTGATAATCCCAATGTGGCATCTAGAATCCACTCAACTGATCAAACTGAAGTGTGAATTGAAGAGAACATTCTCCTAGAGGAATATTATGCCTAAACTATAGGAGACTGAATAAAAAATAATACACATAGGGAAAACCTTAGGAAAAAGAAATCCTAGGTGTGTGTGAAGTATCTCCAACAACCTAAACGTAACTTTTTTGTGATCAAGCACCTCAATGATAGCCAAATGATATAATTGAGCCCCTAAATGAAGCTCCACGTCAATGCCTTTCCAATGAGATATCATGTTCCCTAAAACAAGATCATATGCAAAAGTTACAACCCTGGGAAGTTGATGTACTAACTTACCCCAACATGCTCCACATGAATTTTGGCGCTTCATCTCCTAGGGTTAGGTTTTTGGATGTCTAGGGTTTTGGCATTCATGTTTATTATAAAAGGCCTTCAAAGCCTCATTGTACTTATCTTGTTACGAATGAGTGTATCCGTCATATCTCTTCTCAAAGATAAGCTACCACCATTCTAGAAAGCTTGTTTTCAGTCTGCATTTTACACTTTTCAACATATTTCTTATTTAATAGAAGGAAAGTTTTACTGTATCTATGTTATTGTTCATTGTGTCTCTGTGTTGATGTTATAAATCTGTGGTTTCATTTCGTTCCGCTCCTAAATCTAGATCAGTGGTATCGGAGTAGTCCAGTCCTTGCCATTTTTTTTTAATCCATGTCCCCAACATGATCAGGGTATGGAGAGTTGGGTCTCGAGCTTGTTTCTCTTGAGGAAAACTACTCTCGCATGCCCAATAAACCACCCATGACGGGAGAAATGAAAGATGTCGGGACATGAAATCCTTTCAAAAAATTTCTCTAGGAATTCCTTGAGCGACAGAGGAATGAGATTATGAACAACTTTGCATAAATACTTTGAAGGTTGTCGACAAATGACACATTCACCTCAAGCGGAGGCACCGACCCCTTCAAGGTACAAATCAATTTTGATATTCTTATATTTGAAGGTCAAATAGATGCAGATACCATAGATAAGTGGTTAAACCTTCTAGAAGGGTATTTTTCTGTCCACATCTTTTCCGATAGAGAAAAGATTACATTGGCGCTCCTCGAGGTCGTCCCCCATGTCAAAGATTGGTCAGAGACTTTCTGTGAGAAAAAGAAAATAGAGGGATCCACATTATTTGTATTTGCACCCACTTGGGGTTCCTTCAGGGATGATATTAAGGAAAAATACTACCTTGTTGGAAGTTATGATGACTTGTATACAAGATGGACCAGACTGTGGCAGGAAAGAGACCAAACTATGCCAGAGTTCACCAGTTTCTTCCATACCTTGTGCACCAAGCTGGGTATCAAAGATTATGTGTGACATCTGGTGCTCAAGTACTGCAGTAGTCTGCATAGATACAACCAGACAGAAATGGAGTTTTTGGACATCTCATCCTTGGGTGGGGCTTATCGATACGCTACCAAAATTGAGCAGAAGCTTAAACAAAATATGTGACAGTTGGGTATGGGAACCCCTCATAGAAAAAGAAGGGCAAGTTCATCCCCAACCCGCAACACAAAGGAAAAAGAAAATATGGGAAACATCAAGACAACTAGTCCAAGCCGCAAGAAAAGAAGGATATTGGGAAGATGAAGAAATATGTCGGGAAGTGGTGCGACTTCCATAAGAGCCCCTGGCATAACACTGTTGATTTCCACTCAAAGCAGTCATTGGTGGCTGAGGTAAAAGCCTCTGAATCATATGCAGGTTCTGACTTTGAGTCAGAACCAGAAAAGGGGAGACAAATAATTGACATGGAACCCATTTCCACCACTGCTACCACCAAGATCCAGCTCGATGAACCTCATGAGCTAGAGGAAGGTGACCAACTCTTTCATTCACAGATGTGGGGGAAAGGTGCTCTGTTTCACTTCATCGTTGATAGAGGTAGACAAAATAACCTCATCTCAACAGAGGTCATCAAGCGACTAGACCTGCCAACAACACTGTACCCGTAGCCCTACACTATCAGATGGCTCCATCAACTAAGAGATCTTCGCATCAACCAAAAATGTCACCTATAATACGACATTAAGCCATTCAAAGATGATTTATTATGTGATGTTTCTCCCCTTGAATTTTATGATGTTCTTTTGGGCCAACATTATTTATGGAAATGTCATTCTGTATATGAGTCTAGGCCTCGCAGTGTTATTATTACTTTGAACAAGAATATGTACAGGATACTTGAGGTAGTCACACCTAGTGTTATTTCCTTGATCTTTGCTAAGCAATGAAGGAAGGTATTTTCTCTGATTGAGAATTTTGTATTCTTCATAACTCACTTTTGGAGTGAGTGAAAAGTTGCAACCACATCCATGACCTCCACGATTGACCTCTCCACACAACAAAAGCAATTGGATAAGATCGTGGAAGAATACAAAGACATCTTCTCATCACCTACTGGGGTACCTCTGCACTATCAGGTCAAGCATCCCATCGATCTGACCCCCAATGCACCACAACCCAATGGGTCAGTCTATCATCTATCTCTGCTAGAATATGAGGAGATCAAGTTTCAAATCCAAGAACTGCTCCACAAGGGGAACATCTGACCTAGCTCATCACCTTGTGGAAGCCCAATCATGCTGGTGCAGAAGAAAGATGGGACCTCGTGACTCTGCATTAATTACTGGTCCCTAAATAAAATCACAATCAGGAACCGATACCCGATTCCGTGAATCGATGATCTCCTTGATAAAGTCAAGGGGGCCAAATACTTCAATAAGATTGATCTTAATTTTGGCTACCATCAGGTCCTAATAGAATAGACAGATGTATGTAAAACTGCCTTCAAGTCAAAATAAGGTCTTTTTGAATGGATGGTCGTGCCCTTTGGTTTGGCAAATTCCCTAACAACTTTTATGAGGATGATGGACTATTTATTGTGGACTTTCACTAATTATTTTGTGGTGGTGTATCTATATGACATGCTCATATACAACAAGACTTGGGAAGAACTCTTGCAACATATTCAACAGGTTATGCACACTCTGTGACAACACAAGCTATATTCCAACTTGGAAAAATGCTCCTTCAACACGATCAGGGTCCAACACCTAGGCTACATTGTTGATGCGCATGGTGTGCATGTTGATCCAACCAAGATCCACGTCATCCATGACTCGACAGACCCAACCATGCTCATTGATCTTCGAAGCTTCTTAGGCCTTGCCAATTTCTATTGCAGTTTTGTGTTGGGATTCTCCTATATCACATGGGCCCTCAACCAAATAACTAGGGGTGGTGGCAAGGAAAAATTTGTGTGGGGCCTGTCCCTGTTCGACAACACAGGTATTCCAATATAGGACAAACACCTTCATTAACCACTCACACAACCAGATCAAAGATCAACACACCGATGTTTTGACGTGGTAAAACCCCTATGGGGAAACATCCACAGCCCCAACTAATGCGACCACTTGGACCAGTTTATTAATGCAAAAGAAAATGATTACAGAGAGATTTTACAAGATAGTTTCTCACAATCGATCATTAAAAAATGACCCTCCATGATCTTTAAATAGAGATCATGGACCAATCGGGTACTAAGCCATGGATCAATGGTCGTTAAGATCAAGGAGAATATGGTGCCATGTGGCCTAGTCGTGGGCTTCCACGTGGCACCCCTCCAATGGTTGGTATGTGTAAAAATATGACTCCACTGGAGTTGAACCTGTAACCTTACTAGCCCAAATGTAACATACCCAACCACCCAGAGGCTGGGCTACGCCACTTAAATAGGCTGCAACACACCCAACCACCCATAGGCTAGTCATGCTGTAGTCCCAAGACTCAGTTCTCTGATCTCTAATTCGAAGACAAAGGGTTTCTCAACAATGTTAGGATCATGCACACCACATGCATAAGACAAGATCCATGCCACATCATAAAAGAGGTAAACAACCTGCCATGCACAACAAATAACCAACATACAGACACATTAGAATACATATCTTAGAGATAATTAAATACATAGCGAAATAAATTAAACATAAAACACAGAGAGCACTTATCTTTGCAAGTAAACATTCACCAACTGGATGCAGACAAAGGACATACCTCCCAACCATAGACGTTGCTGTTCATTTACTCTCAACAATAGGTCACCCCCAAGCCAGGGCTATGAATCCACAAGGATGGGTCCTAGGCCAAGTATAAATACACAATAGTTGGCTAAGTAGCTCTCAGGTTTCCCAACCTCACAACAATCCTAATTTCCAACTCTCTTTCCCTCTCAGCCTGCACAACCCCAAGAAATGGATACCTTTCTTTGCCATGCAGTCCCTGAGGCTGTTCCATTTCTCTCTAGGGCTCCAGTGCTACTGGTAAGGACATATCCCCACTGGAAATTCCAAGGACTCTTAGCTGTGGACAGTTCCATTCGAACTGCCATCAATTTCATGCACACAGCCATCCATTCCCTCTAGGAATGATCAATAAATCATTACAACCATTCAACGATGGCTCTCCTCTTCTTGCCATTCATTTCCATTCTCAACCTAAGAGCACACGAACTAGAAGTAGTGAGTGAAGATGAAGAAGAATTAGTGAAGTAGTGAGAAGAGAACAAACTAAGGGAAGAACGACCCCAAAACAACCCCCAAGGGATGTTTAAATAATTACATGAAGACAAGAGCCACATGGCCTCCCTCCCAAGAAGCTCATGTAACCCCCTCTTCTCCATAAAATCAATTATGGGTAAATAAAATAATAATAACAAGACTTATCTGCTCAAGCCCCCTCTCTCATGGAATCATAGCCCCCTATCTCTTTTGTCCTTGTCGGTCTTGCAACCAATGGTGTATTTTATTAATGTATAGGGAGTGTTGCATTTCCTAGGCACTTTGGCCCCTTTTCAACTTTACCGGCTCACCAGCCTAAGTCATATTTACATAACACATTATAGTTTATAAGGGTTAGAACCAGGATGTTACATCCCCCTCCCCTTAGTTTGGCACTGTCCTCAGTGCACAACACCATTCCAATGTTATTAACGTTATAATTCCAGGCCCTCTGGCCTTAATTCACACAGGTAATCCAACCCAATCTTATATACATAGGAACTTTGGCCTAAAACATGTATGCATAGGCATTCTGACCCAAAACATGTATGATGATCTTCAGAATTTATATTTCTCGCAGCAATTCCAACCAAGAAGCTCTCCTTCCCTGTCAGCCTTGCATAACCCAAAGAAATGAACCCCTTTCTCTGCCATGTAGTCCCTCAGGCTGTTCCACTTCTCCCCGACTTCAATGCACTCGACCAAGAAGTTTCAGAGTTGTGGGTTCCAGAACTCCAGTTTTAGCAAGTCCATTGGACTTCCTTCCTTCCATGCCTTTGTCATTTAGGTTCTCCAACATCACCTTCTTTTCTCTCATAGTCTGGTACTTTTCTAGATCTTCAACATTCATCGTTTTCCTACAATATTTCATATTAGCGAGCATGTTAGTTAAAAATTTGTGCATACAATTCTTATTCTTTCTCATATTGTAAGAGTAAATTTTCATAATCCAATACAATACTTATCTATGCGGTTCATGGATCTGCATCCATATGGCTGTCTCGTTAACTTGTCTCACTATTTTCCCTGACATACCCATTGTTTGCATGACCCCAATCAAGAGCTATCAAAGTCTCCTCTTCCTTGTGGTCACTCACTTTCTAGGCCCAGGCTCAAGCATCCCCTTCTTTGCTATGCAATCCCTCAAGCGATCCATCTTGCCTGACCAAGGTTCTCTTGTACAAGAAGATTTCTAGGGACACAGGGTTCTCATGTCACAATAGTATCCTTTTCCATGCTTTCCATCTTGCATATCCAACATATCATCTATATTATACACATACAGTCATCATGAGATATCATTATAACCATTTCAAACATAAATGTCAAATCTGTTTTATATAGGAAAATAACATTTTTCAAGCATGATATTTCTGCTCAAAATGGTTGGCTCTGCAGTTGTAGATATCAGTCTTCCTTATGGGCTTACATCCCTGCCATATCCAAGACCATTCTACCTGCAATTTCTTCAATTTACATTTGGCCAAAACAATTTGTCAGTAATTATCAAATCATAATTCCCAAAACTGTTTTAGATAGGAAAAATAAAACTTCTAGACGTGAGCTTCTGCTCATAAAAATTTGACTCTTGTAGCGATAGGCATTGGTCTTATTTATGGGCTTACAACACTGCCATATCCCAGACCCCTTTCCTCCTGCAATTTCAACATTCCTTAGCCAAACAAATTGTCAATATCTCATGTACAAGATATATATTTTCATGGAAATGATTCAAAACAAAATCACAAAGTGCTCTCATAATTGTTTACAACTATAATTTAACTACTTCTATTAATCCAACTCTCAATTGGAATGAACTCATCATTACATACACATGTATTATCAGTCACACATAATTTTCATAATGCAACAGTGAATAAGATAAAAATAAATGTGCCAATACCCATGGTCACATCTACACAATTCATCCATGCATTGACTACATAATACCACATACCTATGTCATGTGTTCCACCATGATGAGTTGGAAGGTCTGGCCAATGATCCAAAACATCATCCACACACTTCCTACTGCTTGCCTAACTATTTGGTTACCTTCCTTTTCCACCAAACACAACACCAATAATATAATCCTTAAGTGCTCTTCAGTGTTGGCAAAGAGGTTGCAATCAAAACATCATATATGCAGTAGATACCATCGAGCACTCACATAGCGCTATAGAACTTCCACATCCAACCATATTATGGTCTCACACATGACTAGCTCTATGGATATTCATTGTTATATAAGGAGTATGTCTCCTGAATTAACCTGGTTATGATCCCATAACCAGTCATAACATAATATGCAATTGACATTTTATCTAAGTTCATTCTAGCATCAACAACACTTACACACTCTAGGCCTTCAGCCATTACATATCAATTTAAATACTAAAAATTAACTGAGGGAATCCTTACCTCGATCCTCTTCAACATGTATGCATCAACATAAACTAAATGCATACCTGCTTAGTTGTTACCAACCTACTTGTTGTTGTCTGACCAAGTGATATTTGTAGAAGCTCATAAACTTCCCCCTTCATCATTTTGATCACCATTCTTGCCATCCTCATTGGTATTCACCTCGATGGGAATTATAAGCAACAACAACATCCACATATTTAACCCTGATGTATCATTTTTCCTGAATACATAATCCATCCTTAGTCATACTCAAACATTATTTCATAATAACAGACTATTCTAAGTTCACCATCATGTTATATGCATATCCGAGCATGTACATATGCAAAATTCCACATCTATATGCACCAATAATTTACTACCATCATGCCTACTAATGCATATGCAATTTAACTTCATTGTATGCTTCATGCACTCTAGTGCATTTTTGTTTCAATTCACTCATTTATTTATCTATTTTTTTGTAGTTGGTTGTCCCTGAATTCCTTTAGATCCTTGATGCCTTGCATGCTCCCATTCTTCTCATATGCACTATGGTTCCCTGGGTCTGAACACTTTTCCAGCTACATTCCACCTGTCCATTCTTTCCAACTTACTACCATTCCCCAATGGAAATCCATTTTCATTCAGTGTCACTTTTGAAGTGAGAGAGCATTCCAATTCCTCTGCATTGACATCTTGCTTCCATTGTGAACTCTGATTTAAGATTTTAGACAATAGATAAGTCATATCTAACAAATACTTCCCTGGAACTCCTATTCTTGACACATAGAGATTATTCACACACCACCTCTTAAGCTCTTTGTTTCCTTCCACATCAAGCTTGCAACTGTCTACACATCTCTACCTTCAAGGCTATGGAGCCTTACTTTTCCTTTCTATGCCCATTAATGACATTATTCA